>ML366028.1:0-14823 GCA_005239505.1 Nicotiana paniculata
TTCCTTGGTAGAAGAGTTCTAGTCAAACTCAACTCCTAAATCCTTCCTTATCTTAGATTCTGTCCAATCCGAAAAGACACGTGGTATGAGCATTAAATGGAAGTGACAAACGACCCTATGGTGCAGAGAAGGATAAAATGATTCGAGGAAAAGCAGCGGCAAAATATTCCCGCCATAAATGAATATCCACTTACCAAATATTAATCATTAAATATATGGTAAGTGGGGGGACTATCTTTATTGGTAAAAAACAGTTTCACACGTAAGCCAGCTTTTGACAACTCAGCCAGTCACGTGGACACAGGAAAATGCGACAGCTGGATGTGATTCTTTGAAGAGGTACGGTACAAAGAGGTACGTTTCAGTAAACCCTCGAGCTTATCAGCCACGGGAAACTCAACCTGATCAAAACATGAGAGAGGCACAGTCAGAATGAATCTAGACAAAGCTACGGCCTACGGGCAGATTCAAAGACCCACAATTGATTACTCGAACGTTATGTAACCGCACCCCAATTACCGTTATCCTTTGTAACGCCTCATTAATGTCATAATTAGTCATTAATGAGCAACCATAGCAAGAGTTGTACGTTATAGGAATCTCCTATATAAAGGAGGGGAATACAACTTGTAAAGTCATCTGATTCTCAAATATAATTGACTTCGCTTTTCTATATTTCTGCAATATTGTCTGTTATTCATTTTTCTCCATTTCCTTGGTTATCAGTAACCCGTGTTCATATTAAAAATAAGCTTTAGTCAAAGGGTCTAATTCTTTGGTTAAACAGTAATGCAAAAGAAAAGGCCAGTCAAAAGAACAAAAGTTTTGTTCGAGCGAAGAATTGGCTACCAAGTTGGTCTAAAAAGAATATAATTCATCCTTTTGCTTATAGAAAGGGACCCAAACTAGTTTGGGTTCCTAAGACCAAACCCTGATTTCCTTTTGCAAGTTCAAGTGAAGGGGAGCAACCAAATATGGTACATGGATAGTGGCTGCTCAAAGCACATGACAAGAAGCAAGGACCAATTCCTTTCACTTGAAAACCTCAAAGGAGGTAATGTCTCCTTTGGAAATGGGAATAAAGGTGAGATCATTGGGGTTGATAAGGAACAAGATGATGAAGAAATTGGGCTGGTCAGAAACTCAGTCCAAACTAAAGCAACATAGGAGGAAGGAACAGGTGATGGAACAGGTTCATCCATCCCGGGCAACATGACAGGGGGAATAGAACAAAATAATTCCCAAACTTCATTGGAACCTGTACCTGTTCCACAGCAACAATGCAATGAAGGAACATCAAGGAGTAACTAGTTGGTTGTGAAACCATGCAGATATCTTTACAAAAGCACTAAGTAGAGAGCATTTTGAAAGGAACAGGTTACTAATAGGGATAATTAAGATCACTTAATTGAACCAGTTAAGAATGTAAATACATTAAAAAAAATTGAAAACAAAGAAAAAAATTTGGCTAGAAAAGTCTGAAACGGGTGTAAATAATCAGATTAACAATTGCTCAGTCTCATACTGTAAAAGGTATACTCTTATGCCATGTTTTGATATGACTCACTTATCACAAATGAAATTTTTTATATCTTTGCAAATTGAGGCTTGATCAAGTGGATTCTGAAATGATGAACCTGGTTCATCGTGTTGTTTCATCTGAAAGGCGAGGTATGTGTTCTACACTCTGCACTCTTTGAAATACTAATAATTAAATCATGAGCAGAAATCTGCCCAAACTAAAAATCTTTTCAAAGCCTATCCATTTGACTTTGAACCAGTTCTGTTTCAACTAGAATCCTCACCAAATTAAAATACCTAGATTCTAGGAAAGCCTTAACCGTCAATTCAAAACTAAAAGTTCATTCAAGACATTCCCTCCCATTCCCAAATTTCTAATGACTCAGGTAACATCTGTCCCAAACCTTTCTTCTGAGATCATCTCTGATGTTGCTGAAAAACTTAGAAAGTAGGTTCATACTGGTTGGGTCTGTATAGGAGGTTTCTTAATATAACGTTTGGTTCTTGCAATAATTTCTCATTAATGACTAATTGTTACATTAATAAGGCATTACCAAGGGCAACCGTAACTATTATGTGAAGGTTACATAACGTCTGGGCTTTTTATTGGAGATTCCTAAATCTATCTGTAACTCTGTCTAGATTCATTCTAACCGTGTCCCTTCCTTGTCTCGATTAGAGAGAGTTTCCCGTGGCTGATGAGCTTGAGGGTTTATTGGATCCTGCCTCTTTGTTCCGTACCTCTTCAAAGTATCACATCCAACTGTCGCGTTCTCCTGTGTCCACATAACTGGCTGAGTTGGATTACGTGTGAAACTCTTTTTTACCAATACACCTATCCCGCTGGAGCATCCGCGGCGGGGACCTGGTCTTGAATGATGGGTGGACCCTCTGGTACTACCCCGGGTGCTGCACAGGCTGGCCCCTACCTCTATCACGGCCTCGACCGCGGCCTCGACCTCTCACTGGTCTAGCTGGTGGCTGGTCACCCTGATCGGTAGCGAGAGTCCTCACCATCTGTGAGAGAATGAAACAATAGAAGTTTAGATTTCTAGAATCAACAAAAATGGCACGACAAAATTCAATTAAAAAATGAGATTGTTCCTAAGGGCTCTGCAGCCTCTCGAAGATAAGCACAGACGTCTCTGTACCGATCCGCGAGACTCTAGTAAACTTGCTCATGACTGGTGAGTCTTATGTAACCTAGGCTCTGATACCAACTTGTCATGGCCCCAAATCCTAAACCGGCCGTGATGGCACCTATCTTGGAACTAGGCTAGCCAACAATCACATATTTGCAGTTTCTTTTCAAAATTTCCAACTCATTTTTAACATTTCATAAACGTATATAAATTTATGAATCTTTTAAGCAAAATAAAACAGCTAAACAGTCTACAACCATCCCCAAGATCCGGAGCCAACATGTCATGAGCATCTAAGAGTTGTACAAAATAACCCTACAGTCATAATACAAAATCTCGGAACGAAGAACTAAGTACAAAATAAGAAAGGTAAACAGAGATGTTGTGGACGCTGAACAGCTACCTCTATGTCCCGACTCAGGCTCCGCACGAAAATAGATGACGAACGCTCGGTACCAACACATGTATCTGCACACAAGGGTGCAGGAAGTAATGTGAGTACGCCAACTCAGTAGTAATAAAAATAAATCAAGTCTAAGCAGTAAGAAACACATAAGATCAAATCATCAGTTTACAATAAGCACAACCTTTCTTTCCAACAGTATATATATATATATATANTCGGGCCAAAACATGAATCATAAATCGCCCCTCGAGCAAAACATCACTTAGCATACCTCACAGTCACTCAGTATCAGCCCCTCGGGCAACCTCATTGTCATTCATGCCTCCCAATCACTCGTCACTCGGCACTCGCACTCAATAGGTACCTGCGCCCACTGGGGGTGTGTACAGACTCCAGAGGGGCTCCTTCAGCCCAAGCGCTAAAATCAGGCCACCTCGTGGCATCTCATATCCTCACAATCAGGCCCTCGGCCTCACTCAGTCAGAAACTCTCAGTAAGTCCATTGGGTTGTCAATAAAACGGGGTACTCGACCCAAAATATTATTTTAAAACTCAAATAGTGTAAATAAGGCTGAGTTTCGGAAACAGTTAAGCATAATATGACTAAGTGTAAATCATAAATCAACACAGTGAGAAAATAGCAGTAAAAAGCCCCAAAGGGGTCTAAACAAGTCGGCGCAAGGCCCCAAACATGGCTTACAGCCCAA
Organism: Nicotiana paniculata; assembly: GCA_005239505.1. Taxonomy (NCBI): domain Eukaryota; kingdom Viridiplantae; phylum Streptophyta; class Magnoliopsida; order Solanales; family Solanaceae; genus Nicotiana; species Nicotiana paniculata. Next base: position 3,777 of record ML366028.1, read on the forward strand.
ATATAGCAATAGTTTGAGAGCACAAGTTAACATATGATTTAGAGTAAAATACGCAATTCAATAGTTGCCGCGGAAAGGACCAATTCCAAATCTAAATTAGTGCATGCTACACACTCATCATCCGGCATGTGCGCCACTCCAAAACTAGTGAGAAATACGAAGACCGGGGTTTCATACCCTCAGGACAAGATTTATAGTCATTACTTACCTCAGCCCGGCCCAAATACTAATATGTGATGCTCTTGCCTCTTGAATCGGCTCCCAATTGCTCCGAATCTAACCAAAACCAGATTAACATCATCAATATACGCTAAAGGAACAAGGCCCAATCGAAAACTATCAATTTTAGGCACAATTCCCGAAATTGGCCAAACCCGAGCCCTGGGCCCACATCTCGAAATTCGATAAAAATCACAAAACTAGAATCCTCATTCCCCCACGATTCTACCCATACCAAATTTACCAAAATCCGACCTCAATTGCCCACTCAAATAATCAAAAGATTTCCCAATCTTCCTCCCATTTCTTCCCAATTCTATTTTAATTCCTCAAATTACATGGTAAAAATCAAGGCTAAATCATGAAATTAACCCAAATGTGATTGAAGAACACTTACCTCAAGAACTCCACTGAAAATCTCCTCCAAATCCTCCTTCTCCGGAGCTCCCTAGTGTTCTTTTGAGTTATGACCAAAAACCCCCGTTCTTGAAACTTAAACTCTTTGCCCAGCTATTTTCTTCATCGTGATCGCGGAAATTGCCTCGCGATCGCGAAGCACAAAAATGGACTGGCCCCCAACTTACCTTATGCGATCACAGGAATACACACGCGATCGTGGATAACAAGCTCCCAAAGCAATGCGATCGGGACCCTTACTACGCGACCGCGTAGAGAAATTCCTTCCCCTCACTACTGCTCCAAATCCTTCTTCGTGATCGCGATCGCGACCTCAGCCACGCGATCGCGGTAGCCAACTGGACAGACCCTCGCGACCGCAGACCCAAAATGGCGATCGCATAGAACAAATTTACGAGCTTCCCTCAACAGACCTACGTGATCGCGGTCCCACCCTTGCGATCACGTAGAAGGAAACCAGCAACAACAACAACAATAGTCTCCTTAAAGCCAAACGCACTCCGATAACCACCCGAAACTCACCCGAGTCCCTCGGGACCTTAACCAAAAATGCCATCATATCCCATAACCTCATTCAAAACTTAGTCGAACCTTCGAAATACCAAAAACAACGCAAAAATACCAAAATCACATCAAATTCAAGCCTATGAACTTTGAAATTTTTAAATTTCGTCAAAGCTGCCGAAATTATCCACAACACGTCCGATTGACCTGAAATTTAGCACACACATCCAAAATGGCACTACGAACCTGTTCCAACTTCCGGAATTTCATTCCGACCCCGATAGCCTATTTTTTACTGCTGACCAGAAATCGCCAAAAATTAACTTTCGCTAATTCAAGCCTAATTCTACACCGGACATCAAAACCACATTCCGAACACACTCCTAAGTCCCAAATCACCTAACAAAGCTATCCGAACCATAAAATCTACATTCCGAGGTCGTTTACCAATAAGTCAACTCCCAGTTGACTTTTCCAACTATTAAGCCAATTTAAGAGACTAAGTGTCTCAGTTCTCACCACGACCACTCCGAACCCGAACCAACCGACCCAACACAATATAAATAGGCTAAGCAACATAAGATAAAGCATAAATAGGGCAAACGAGGCTAAAATTCTCGGAACGACCGGCCAGGTCATTACAGGAACAATCTACCAGAAATTTAAGAGTGAGTTGGAAAAACATGAATGTAGTAAAAACCTTTTTAGAAAGTTGTATTTAAGAAGTATCCTTAAACGGGAGACTTGGAAGTAGTTTAAAGGTAGATTCGTAGAACAAAGTTAAACTAGTTTTGGAAACTTCTCATGACTTTAGCGTCACACAAAAGCATATGAAGAATCACTATGGTTATCGGAAAAAAATGTATCAAGCTTGGTTGTCAATAACTAAAACGACTGGCAATATTTATGACCCAGCCACCAATACCATTCTAATGTCTAATAGTGAGTGGGATGATTACATCAAGGTTAGTTCATTATCTAGTAACTTAACTTTTCTTTTCTTTTATTTTTCAAATAAAGAAAAAGGTTTGACGTGCATATTAAAAATCTCTTTATTATAGGCTCATCCAAAAACAAAGGCATTGAAGACTTTGCCTCTATCCTTCTCAGATCTTTGTACAAAACTTTTTGAGGGTTCTACAGCAACAAAAATTCATGGTTGGAGTCCAAGTTGTACATATCCCCACCCTGGTGTCTCTTCTGTATCTACTACTATAGATGTAGATACACTTGATAACGTCGGAGATCTAGTTGGTAATAACAATGATTGATCTCCTACTGATTATCCATCTCAGTCTTCAGTTCCAATGAAAAGAAACCTTTGGGAAAGCAAAAAAAAATATGCATCATTGCAATTGGACATTGAAGAGAAGATGAATATGCATTAAAGTTATTGGTTAAAAATATAGCGGGCTTGACGTTGAAGAGTGTATGAAAAAATTAGAAGAACTTGGACGGGAAGAACCATTATATAGTGCAACTGTTAGTATACTTTGTGAAGGTGACAGCTACAGGAAAGCATGGATGAACATTACAGAGATCGACAAATTAGAGAATTGGATTAAGGACATGGGCAAAAGAATGGGGCTTCTTTCGTTTTGCTAATTAGCTAGATTATTAATTAGACGTTAATAATATGGAATCTTCGTTGTTTTTTTTAACTATTATCTATTATGCTTATTTAATTTTTAATATTATATTATGCTTGTGGAAAATTTTTGATATGTGATATACCTTTTTTAAATGTCTTGTTTGAAGTATGTTTGATGTGTATGGTATTATTTTACTAATTAATTTATTGTGATTATGTAACTTTTTATATTTTTCAAATACATAATATGGTATGCTTACTATTGTGTATTAACATTCTCTTTGTTACAACAGTTTAGACATGGACATTGAGGATCAAGTATTAGCGTTGATGAGCTTGTATTGGTGTAAAAATCATTTTAGACTCAAGAATATCCAAGAAAATAAAGATTTAACATCATCTTTATCTGGTGAAAAGTACACACAAGAATTGTTGTCTGGCTCTAGTCGACAGTGTTTAGAACTGATGCACATGTCCTGTGATGCATATGTTCGGCTATGTCAGCATTTTAGACATAAAGAATGGCTTATAGATAGCCAACACATTTCTATCGAAGAAAAGATAGCAATATTTCTGATCGTTATAGGTCATAATGAGTGTTTTGTTGTTATGAAGAAAAGATTTCAACATTCTTCGCAAACAGTTCACAAATATTTTCACGAGGTTCGTGAAAGAAATGATGTTATTTGCAAAAGAGATGATATCATATATAACATCTTAATCAAATTCACATATTCACGGTGCTCATAAAAAGTTACAAAAAGCTTTTAAGTTATTATGTGTTATAAAATTATTATATAACTTCGTAAGAAAAAAATTCATAATTATAATATAAAATTATTATTTTATTTGCTAGGAGCAATAGGTGCACTCGACGGGACATTAGTACATGCAGTTATTCCATCTAATCAACAAATTATTTACAGAGGGAGAGGAAAGGCTAAATGTTATCAGGATGTTTTAGCTATATGTGATTTTAACATGATTTTCACTCATGTTTATGTTGGATGGGAAGGGGTAGCACATGATGCACGGGTTCTAACAGAGATTGCATCTAATCCAGTTAATGGCTTCCCATTTCTTCCTTCTAGTAAGTGATACAACTTATTAAACTATTATGAAATAATAAGTTAGATGGTTATTATATTCATTTAACCTTTTCTTTTGATGACATATAAATACCATTTATGTGATGCGGCGGATCCTAATACTCAAGGATTTCTAACATTATATCGTAATATTCGATATTGGTTAGGAGATTACCATCGTAGACGCGCCATAAATAAGGAGAAAAAGTTTAACCATGCTCATGTACAAGTCAGAAATGTTATTGAACGTGCTTATGGAGTTTTAAAAGCAATTCTCAATATTGGACAAAATGGCTCCATATCCTATTGATGTCCAAAGAGATATTGTTATTGCATATTTTGCAATTCATAATTTTATCAGAAAAGAGCGTCTAAATGATGACTTGTTTAATCAATATGATTTACCTCAAGTAATATTTGAGTAAGAAGGAGAACATGAACAAGTATTAGATGAAACAAATGGACCTAGCTGGACAGTCGAAGATTCGCAGTTATGAACAATATGCATGAAGAACTTGCACTTCAGCTAATGCAAAGAAGAGGAAAAAGTTGATAGTTTCATATTTTTGTTATTATAATTCTAGAATTTTGTCATAATGTTTAATTACTATTGTTTGAATTATATATGTATAACGCACACACACGTAGTGTATCCAGATTCAAATATCTTAATTTTAATACACATCTTCATATTAAGATGTGTATTCAGATTCAAACGTCTTAATCTTAATAAAAACAAATTAAATGAGGCCTTAGATAGGTAGGAAGAAAGGTGGCCAGTTCTAGAGCCCAAATAGAATTAGTGGATGTACATATATACAAATGGGAGAATAAAATCTTCTTATTTTGACCAAAATGGTGACTCAACTTGAATAATTGGTTATTAAAGTCATCGTCTTTTTCCCGCTCTTTCAAAAGTCACTGGTGATTTTCACCGGATTTTATATTTTTCGGTGAGATTTTATACCGTGATAAGTTTAATTTTCAAAAAAACTAATTAAGAACCTGGACTATTTTAGAACTCAATTAAATACTAAACAACCCAATACCTGAGCCGAAATGTTCCTTTTTATTCTAAAAAAATGCTTAAACGTTCATATTTTCAATTACCCAGAGTTAAGTGAGCATGTGTGGATCAACTCATATAGCAATCAATGTTTAGTATCGTCACCTCAAGAAAGATTATATGAAAAATGTTAGACTTGTGAAATGCGTGGTATTTTGTACGACAAAAGTTACAGTATATACTTATGTCCCTAGTCTTGTTTGAAAAGAGACGATATTAAATTAACGCAAAGGACAGCACAATTCACAAACTGAAAATTTTCAAATATTGTATTTATATAAACATCAGCACAGAAACAAAAAGAAAATTGGCAAGCCTTAATTCTATTAGCACTTCTCCTCATTTCTTTAATGAAATATTTATCTAAAAGGGAAAAAAAGAAAAAGAAACTTCTGGCTTGGCCTAAGAAGCAACCACCACTTTTTGAAAAGATATCAAATTTATGGTCAAGGATACATGAGAAACATCCGAGTGCTCGTGTGTTGTCTCTCTTTCTCTATCTATTATTTTTATTTTATTTTATTTAAATATTAAGTTGACATGCCAAATATCTGAATAGTAGTATTTTTTGTATATCTAGAAAACTTCTGCCTTGACGTAACAGGTAATATTACTTACTGCTATAAGGTATAATGGTCAAAGATACATTAGAAACATCTTGATGATCACAAATACCTCTCTGGTATGCAATTCTTGGCCACTACTTTTTTTTATTATTAGTGTTGTCACGAGTCTGACTCTATAAGTCACTTAACCAATATTTGCCTAACTCGCCAAAAAGATTTAAGAAAAAAAGTAGGGGAGGGATCAATATATTATATTAATGATTTGATTAGAAATATTATCACCAAAAATTATAGTTTAGTGATATTTATATGAGTTTTCTATACGATAAGTGTGCATTTGATCCTTACTACTTTCTTTCCTTTCATGCTGATATCCAATCTTATATAATAGAAAAAGAATTTATAAAATTGTCAAATTTATTATCTCAAGGACAATTCAAACATATAACTTCTTTTCAACTTTATTTCTCCAAAACATTTTGACGGCCTAAAATGAAATAAACCAAATCTAAGAGTGTGTATGGTACGAAGAAAAATGAAAAAATATTTTTATGGAAAATGAGTGGTTTTAATACTTATTTTTTCTTGTTTGGCTGGTAAGTGAAAAACTTTTTTCCGGAAATTATTTTTTGTGTTTGGTTAGAGAGTAGAAAATATTTTTTTAGTAAAAAAAATTTTTATGCCACTTTCCTCACCCTCCCCCCTCCCCCCCCCCCCNGTCTCAAAAAAATCACACAAATTCAAAGGAAGTAATGTGTTGCTTTACTTTTTTACACAAAAATAACGTAGAAATTTATGCTCCATAATTAAAAAGAAAATACTCTTTTTTTTGTTGGAAAATAAAGTACTCTTTCTACAACATGAAAATAAAATACTCATTTTATTGAAATAAAAGAGAATGCTTTTTCTAAATCATGGAAAGAAAATGCTCATTTTGTTGAAGAGAAAAAAAATATTTTTTTGTTGAAATGAAAAAACATACTTTTTTCTATATAAAAAGAAAGTATTTTTTGGTTAAAATGAAAAAAATACTTTTTTATATCATGAAAAAATAACTCATTTGTTGAAATGAAAAAAAACTATCTATAACAAAAAAGAAAGTACTATTAATAATTTTTTTATTTAGGGTGGGATGTGGCGAGGGGGTGGGATGGGGTTGGAGTTGGCTGGGGAGTGGGGGGGGGGGTTGGTAAAGATGGGAATAAGATAGGGAAGGTTGAGAAGAAATTTTGAAAAATATTTCTCCTTCTCTTCTTTTAATAAAGAAAATATTTTCCTCCAATTAAAAATGAGTTCATGAGCAAAATATTTTTTAAAACATTTAAATCAATCAAACATAAGTAACTTAAAAAATATATTCATTCGTACCAAAACTCACCCTAAATGCTTACTCAAACAATTTGTGTGGGTAGAATGTTAAATTAGTAGATATAGCGAACCAAATCTTGATGTAAATGTACCCAAACGAAATATCTATAACCTCTCATTTCAACAATTTCATGGTTTTGTTTTGTGTTGTACCATAATTTATGAGTGGTCCCCCAAAAATTCGTTTTATTATAATAAGACTTTGCAAATATGACTGGAATTCTTTGCAAAAAACACATGGCGATGCGTGGAAGACTTCAAGAGATCCGACCCTTTTCTACCAGAAGCATCTTCCCTTGAATCCTAAGGCCAAGGGAACCCAAAAAAACTTAAACTTGTGGCCACCAAAACTTTACATTATTTTATTTCCACCCCTACAGTCCTGGCCACATATTTGTGGTCCTAATCGGATCCATTACCCCCTCGCCTCTCCCACCTACCCTTTTATGTTTTGTATACTAGATGAGGAAAGAGTTCAACACACTAGTCTTAAAATTATTATTTATTAGGGTTCGATTAATTTTTTGCTAATATTTGTTAGGGCTGATTTTTGTTATATTCATTTAATCACGGATAGAGAATGAATTACAGTCACAATTTATAATTAGTTTATTTTAATAATTTACTTAAAATTAAACAATAAATTTATAATCTGTTTAAGTTGCTCTAATTAACGTAAAAAAAATTGCGTGCTATAATACTCATTTTTAACATTCTATCAAACATCAAACTAAAAATTTGATTTTAATGATATTAATTTCCTAATGTATTTGAATATTTTACAAGAGAATACATTAAGGCTACATGTGTCATCTATATTAATAATTTTTTCTAGAATAAAAAGCTCACCAATCTATCGGTAAACTATTCTTGAATACATCTAAATTGGTTTCGCAAGAGTTTCAACTGTGGGAACAATCAATTACTTGATGAAAGTTAACACGAACAACATCATTCGTTACAATACGATAAAAGATTGAAAAAAAAAACTTATTGGGGTTTTAAACTTTTAGTACAGTAAATAAGTATAACTTCCAAGGGCACTTGCATCCCTTAAAGAGGAAATTACTACTTCAAACAAAGAGAATCAAAGGCAATAAATAAATATTAACATGATATAAATTATAGTAGTTCAAATTATATTTTGTTACGATTTACTTAAAATGATTGTTAACTGAAGATAAAATATTAAACATTTCTATCTAAAGTATTATAGGGATTTTAATTTTTTTCTTAATAAAGGAGATAGATAAATGTTTTTTATTTTTTTTATAGATTTATAATATGTTAATTTTCATAATGAAAAAATATAAAAATTATAACAAATAATGTTTAGGATAATTTATTGATAGTTGAAAACTTATTAGGGAAGAATGAGTTCAAACCATGTAGATTAAATTTTCACATTAATTAAGCATATAAGAGAAAGCCCCCTAATATAATATGAAGAAATCTCATCACTTAAATTAACTTTTGAGATTTAATAAACTATACTTTTAAAAAATTCTTTTGAATATGAAATTTTCTAATTTGAAATCGCTTCAAATAGTGTGGCTAGATGAAAACCTTTTAATTTTAATTTTTAAATTGCTTTAAAACACTATGGGTAAATACGAAAATCTTGTAAATATTTACCGATATTTTTCTTTTGTTGCTCTATTATTTAAGAATTAAGTTCACTTTCTCTTTTGAAGCTTCTAGTTAACTAAACCAAAATTAATAATTTTACCAAATGAGAAAATGAACGTTCCAAAGGAGTATTTGCATGCAGTACTCTCTGCAAAAGTAGTCTAACAAACAGAACATTTAAAGAACTTTTGTGGTTATGGGAATGTGGGAATGGCAATTTGCATATAAAAATTCAAATCAATGTAGGAGTTTTTCTGAAATGACATATATGTCTTTGGTCGACCATCTTTCTTTTTCTATATAGTAGAAATATAAGGAGTAAAGGTAGTACAATGCATAAAGCGTTTCGTATTTATGTAAGATTGAGGGATGTGTCGCATCCAGGGGTGTAATATATACAACCAACGGTAATACAAGCATTAGTAACTGTTTTCACGGCTCGAACCCGTGACCTATAAGTCACACAATATAAATAATTTTATCGTTGCTTCAAGATTTTCCTTCTGTACGTATAACTAGTGTAGTGGAAAAATACCTACGTATTCATATTCAATACTTTTTTTTTAGTTTTCGTTCAGTGTCCCGCACCCGTATTGGAACCCTACTAAATTTGGATTCACGTCGGGTAGGGTCCCATTCGGGGGTAAAGCTCCTTACTATCCAGATCTATGGATCTCATCTCCCCAGCATCAAAGCGAGAGTCCATCCAAATCTGTCACTCCTTGGGCGAGGCCTTCTGTTCTATGAACACCCCACCACTGAATGATTCACTTTCAAGTTCTCGCCTCCGACCCGGGAGAACACAGGGTCAAGCCAAGCCCTGACCCGCCTAAATGGAATTCATATCTCCTNTCCCTCCGACCCGGAAGACCACAGGGTCAAGCCAAGTCCTGACCCGCCTAAATGGAATTCATATCTCCTTCGTCTGGCCGAGAAGGGAGGGGAACTGGACTCTGCCTCTTCTATTACATTTACATTACATTACGGAGAAGTCCATTCTCGTCATGATCGATCCACGTCCTTACCCAGCGCTCGAACTCGAGACCTCTAGTTACCGGATGAGCAGCCACATTCACGGCACGATATCCGTTGGTGGTATTCATATTCAATATTTGCTCCGAACTATATTGACTTTTCAAGGTTAAATAATAAAATAATACTATAAAAATACTATTTAATTAATTATGTAAAAGTTTATGTGCAAATACAATCTTATATTTATTGATTTAGTTCAAACATTAAGAGCGACACATCATACTTGAGCTATTAGATTTACATTTTATCCTTTTTATAATATTAATACTAGTATGAAATACCCGTTTTAGATTAATATTTGCTACATTTATACACTAATGAATCTAGCTTTAGTAGTAAATCTCCTTGATTTAACTTTCTCTATATATATATAATACAAATTAAAATATTAGTTATGATTTTTATCATGATCACAAAGAAGATACAAACATCAGCTCAACACAACTCTCTCTCTCTACGTGGCTTTAACTTTGTTGCACCAAAAATTTAATTCAATCAAAGAAATAAATGAATAAATGGGTGAGGTGGATAAATGACGGGTGGTGAGTGGTTGTGACATGGAGAAAAAGTGTAAAGACAAAGTCCATCGGCTCATATGAATAGAGTATTTTAATATTCCGTACAACTCATCAAACCTCTCATCCTCATCCTCATTCTCATCCCACCCTCCTCCACACAAAAAATAATATGCATCACTTCTTTACTACTATATCCGTTTTAAGTTAGATGAGGTAGGTTAACTCGATACGGAGTATAAAAAATAAACTTAAAATTTATAATCTTATAAAATTAAGAGATAAAAGTTTTGTGGGGCTATAAATTTGTGTGGTTATAAAAATTTCTCAATAAGAGTAAAAAAGTTAATTATTTTCAAATTTAGAAATGTATCATTTATTTTAGAACAAACTAAAAAAAAAATACTTCATCTAATTTGACACAGATGAAGTATTTTTATTTTTTTTGTATTTCTTTTATCTACATGATCCACAACTATTGGCTTTCCCTATTACGCTCTTCTTTTTTAGTTCTTGACCTCTTATTTTAGAGGCCGTAGATATTTTAGCTGTTTTCTTTCTAAATATTATTATTTTTTGGAAAAAATAATAAATTAACTAGTACTATTTGTTATTTAGCTGGATATTTTTTGTGTCGTTTCTTGGGGCGTGGAAGATTATCTACGGGTCCTATGAAGTTAACATGTGGGCCTTAGATTTTTTTCCCCTTCCTATAACTGTAGTGTAACAACTTGTAATATTATAAATGAATTATAAATATCTAAGGTTCTAAAATAGAAAATTAATCTCCTCCGTGATAAGTAAATATGTTGTTGGAAAATCTAGTTGTATGATGTTACTGAAGATTATTGCTATTACTCATTCTGTATACGGTTAAAATCGGGGCCATCTGATTTCACTATCTAATCGAGATCGGAGTGTTGCATCGAAGGTTGGCCTCGACCAAATCACAAAGTTGAGGCATCGAGTTCGAGATCGAAGTTCCTTTCGAGATCGAAGTTCCTTTCGAGATCGAGGTTGGCAGCTATCGAAGTCAAGAGAGACAGACA
>ML366029.1:0-13944 GCA_005239505.1 Nicotiana paniculata
GGTTCGATCTATAGTCATTAGGGCCTCCTAAAACGATCTACTAAATTCATCGAGTAGTTCCAATGGGAAATCTTTCTCCTGTTACATGAATACAATTTTCATTTCATCCGGGAAAAGCCATCTTTTTCTCAACAGGGTTTGTATGGCTTAACCACGTGTGGAGATATCTATAATATCCGTCTTTATTCTCTTTTATTGTTTTATTGTCGTTCTCTGTTCTATTCGGGGCAACACGGGTTGTGCCTAATATATGCATTTTTTCGCATTGTCTTCCTCCAACAGGAAGGAGAGCAGCTGATTCGAAAGAGAATAAATAAGATTTTCTTAGTTCATTTGGAAGGATCTCATAATTTAATTATCCATGACTGTTTATGTCTCTAGCATGACCACTTGATGAAATCTGGAGGGAAGTGGGGTAAATGGCCGATACTACTGGAAGGATTCCTCTTTGGATAATAGGTANTCCCTTTTTTTAAGTCTATGAATTGGAAGCAGGAAAGACTCTTCTTGAAAGCGAGTTCAGCGGCTCTCTGGTGAGGGGCACGAACGGTATAACATAGTCAAGCATCAAAATTCATATCAGGGTATGGATGAACGACTAGTCAAGAATCAAGATCAAGTTTCAGAAGAGTTATGGATAGGAATCTTGTAACTTATGGCTGATAGGCTTGTTTAGTTTCTTTTGATTTTGATTTTGGTGTAATAAGAAGTTTAGCAAGCACTAACGCAGCAACAACAGAGAAGTCACAATTTATTAGTAGTCCCAGCTACCAAAATTTCTAGAACTACACTGACTTGATTCCTTTACAGCCAAAGATATGTAGGCAACCTCGGAAGCAAGGTTCGATCAAACTTTTTTAAAATGTTTCCCTTGGAGTATCAAGCAGTCAAAAATTGCTCGTGATTGCTCACTTTATCTTTGCCCGAAAACTCTTTATGTTCTTGAGAAATGAGGGGCAGTTGTGAGCACATAATTTTTGCCCGATATCCCCAAAGTATTTCAAAAATAGCTTTTAATTATTTTATAGAATTTTAAGAATTTTTTTATATTTTACTTGATTTTTTTGTTGCGTATTTGTGTTTGGGGCATTTTTTGTAGCATTTTAAATCCTAAAAAATAACAAAAATATTTCAATCTTTACATTTTTAGATTTTGGTTGCATGATTAATTGCATTTGTAAAATACTAAAATATCAAAAATACATTAGTCACTTTACATGCATTGTTAGTTTAATAAAATAGTTATTTTCTAGAAAAATAGCTAAGTGGGTCAATTTTGTAATAGATTTTAAAATTAGTGGTTAATTAGGAGAAAAGAGAAAAGAGGACAGCTAGTTTATGCCCGAATTTGGCCAATGAAAGAAGCCAAATTGCCAAAACATTTGCCCAAGCCCACTCTCGAACTCGGTCCACCACCCCCTTATGTCAAACGACATTGTTTGGCATCAATCGTCCCTCAAATCCAATCCAACGGCACGGAACTAGGCACCCCCTCCCCTTAAAAGTGTCTGAATCCTCCTACCTACCCGCAAGCCGACCTCTCAAACCCATCTTCTTACCCTCTCTACACCTCCGCCCACACCGCTGCCTGAAATCACCTACGTCAGCACCCCGTCTCCAAATCCATCCAAAATGTCACCCTATACTCCCCACCTCATCCTTATTCCAAATCTCTCACAAATTTCACCAAAAGAACTCCCAATCTGTTCTAATAGAAAATTTAAGAAATTACCAAAATCTAAATCTGCTTTTTTTTTTATTTTCTCATCAATTCTTGCCCGTTTGAACTTGAAACCTACATGAATTTATTGCTCTTGATGAGATAAATTGATTGACGTTAGTTATGGTTTACTTCACGGTCATCAAATTTTGGTTAAGCCATTGTTGACTGGTCAGTGGCTCCCTTATTGGTTTCGTTATGTTCCTCCAGCTTGCTTGAAATCAAATCTCACTACGTGTGTTTGAGTCTAATAGGTATACCTTCTTTTATTTTCCTCAGTTTTTGTTAATTGTATTTGGTTTACTGTTTAATTGGTTTATTTTGATCATGTGTGTATGTGATTGATAGTATGTTTCTTTGATAAGGAGATAACTGAATTTGGGATTTTAATTAGTCAATTGGCCCAGTCTTTGTTTGGCATATTAGTTCCATATTAGATTTATGATTCCTAGTAAAATAAGAGCAAATTGTCAATTTTTTTGGGTTTGTTATTTGATCTAAATGGATATGTTGGGAATGTCAAGTTAAAAACGTGGGTTGTGGGCTGTAGCTTTGAGGATCCAAGCAGTTGGTGGTAACTAAGAGTAAAACAGGGGATAAAAAGGGTTAATTTGGATAAGTCTACTTGAAGGAATCTTTTTGTAACTGATTAGGAGCTTCTAGAAGAGAGATAGGGACTGTTTATGCAAAATAAAAATAGAGGGAGGCTATATCTGGGGTTTTAGGAGGTAAATAAAGAAAAGAAAATGAGGAAAAAAAAGAAAAGAAAAATAACTAAAAGATGTTGAAAAATCTGTTATAAAACAACACAGCAACACATTTTATCCACTCCCCCCTCACAAATTCTACAACCATTCATACACTCATCTCTACTTTCCCACACATTCATTTTGAATTTTCACTCTTAATTCACTCACACACAGATCTCACATGAAGGAGCAACTGAAAATACTCCAAATAGCCCAAAAAATACCAGTTCAGATCTGTAGTTCTAAAGTTTGAAAAATAGAGGAAAAGTAATTAAAAGGGAATTTCAAAGAGCTATTTGATATTCTGTTGATTTTCTTGATAAGTTTGAAATTCTAAGGGTGATCAAACTCTCAAAACTGCTGATTGATTGATGGATTTGTGCTGAGCTCCATTCGATCTTGTTTCTGACCTTTATTTGGTCTATTCCTAGTGATTTCGTTGCTAAATAGGTAAGTTCACTTGATCATGTATTATATTCACCTTGAATGATTGATGTCGACGTTCTCTTGCATTAATACTTCCTGGGAATCAATCTATGTTTTGTTTATATGATAAATCAGTGTAGCTTTAGATCTAACGTTGTATGCGCATGATTTGATGAAGTTTGAAATACTTTCAGAATATATTCACTCGATGGTTTGTGCTCTTTGAACTATTGTATGTATAATCCCTCTGATCTACAATGATTTCAAAATTAATATTTTGGAAATCTGTTTATTGGCAAGCATTGGACGAATCTGAATATAAACTTGAATTCTTAGCCTTTAGGGTACTGATTTTGATATTAAAGGTATGACTATGATGTTGGGTTATGCATCACGTCAATATGGATTTGGGTTTAAAGCTCAAAACACTCACAGTGATTATATTCCATAATAAATAGTTTACAATGTTAGAAATTGTACGAATCGTATGGATTTTTAAATAATAATATCACGGCAAAATTAAGGTTTGAAATATGATTTGCAAAGGTTGTTTATATTTTAGATTTGCTTTAATATGTTTGAAGCTCTAATTGGGTAGGACTTGCAAAGATGACCCAACAAGGGGGTCATGCGAGCTAGTGCGATTTTCTAAAAATCTATTTGGGCTCTGGATTTCACCCATTGGAATCCATCTGACTCGCGGGCCAATGGCACTGTTTTATTTATTACTTATTTATATAACGTCTTGAGCCAGTAACGTACTACTGATTTTCCAATGATGTTTAACCACATAAGTAGCTTCTTTGAATTTGGACAATCTTTTAAACCAACTTATTAAGTCCACTCTTTTGTTCTAATAGTGCATGGCAAACAGATTTAGCATTCCAAAGAGGCCCGTACTCACTACCTCATTTAAATCAATTTCTCGCCTATGATTTGTATAATATTATATTTTCTACATGCGAGCTCAGATTTAGGAAACTGGTCAACTTATGAATATTCATAGAATGTTTTACGCGCGATTTAATCTATTATCATGATTATGTGCATGTTCGTGTGTCATAGCTATGATCCCAAAAATAAATCAAAGTATGGGTTCTCGTGACTTTGGCCAAATAATCCTAAAAATAATTAAGTGTTATGAATTATGTACACGTACACGATAAACAAAACAGATGCACATACACGTGATTCGTCTCGAAAGATAAATCCATAATTCAATAATTAAAAGCGGTAAAAGATAAAACGCACATAGGTCGTAAAACATGTAAATAATCTGTTAATTAAGAAGTCGAGTGTAGATTGTAAAGCGCTAAAACTGCAGAATCCAGAAATACCTAATGCCTTCTCCCGGGTTAATAGAATTCCTTACCTATTTTTTGTGTTTCGCATATTTATATAGAGTCAAATTTCCCTTGATTTGGTATTTAAAATAAAAGGTAACTTGAGACACCTTAATAACTATTCCAAGTGACGACTCTCTAAATAAAATAAATCAATCCAATTTCAATAATATCACTTCAATTGGAAAAACTCCTTTCCCTGCAAAAAAGAGCTGGGACAGTTTAGGGGAAGATGAAGCAACTCAAGATATGCAAGAGGAATACTCTAGAGTTTGTGGATCACATCAATCTGGGCCAAAGCTCCACTTCCACATTAAGAGGATAGGTTACTACTGGCCGATAATAGTGAAAGATTGCTTAGATTATGCTCGAAGATACAAGGCTTGCAAGTTTCATGGAAATTTTATACACCAACCACCGGTAATGTTACACACTAGTGTTGCATCTTGGCCATTTGACGCTTGGGGATTAGATGTCATTAGACCACTTCCAAAATCTTCTAGAGGACATATGTACATCTTAGCTGCAACTGATTACTTCTCAAAATGAGTCGAGGTCGTCTCTCTCAAGGAAGTGAAGAAGGAGAGTGTTGCAAACTTCATTCGAGTGAACATCATCTAACATTTTGGCATTCCTAGTTATATAATAATAGATAATGGCAAGTCGTTTGATAAAAAATTGATGACCAAGATCTGTGACCCTTTTGGCTTCAAGCAACGTAATTTGTCAATGTACTATGTTGCTGCAAATGGACTAGCCGAAGTATTTAACAAGACACGTTGCAAATTGTTAAAGAAGGTCGTCTCCAAGTCTAAAAGATATTGACATGACAGAATGGAAGAAGTTTTGTGGGCATATCGGACGACTCATCGTACGTCGACACGAGCAACTCCTTATTCTCTTGTTTATGGAGTCGAAGAAGTTCTTCCTCTTGAGAGTCAAACACCATCCTTGTGACTCACTGTCCAAGAAGGTCTTTCTTAGGAAGAAAATGATCGTCTATGCCTTGAATAACTAGAGTACCTTGATGAAAAAAGGCTAGAAGCTCAACAAAGTCTTGAATGTTATCAAGCTCGTCTTTCTCGTGCTTTCGAAAAAAAAAGGTTTGTTTGAGGTCCTTCCAATGTGGCGATCAAGTATTTGCAGTAAGAAGTCCTCTTAAAAATATGGGGGAAAATTCACTTAAAAATGGGATAGTCCATATGTTGTGCAAGAAGCATATTCAAGTGGAGCTTACAAGTTAGTTGACGCAGATGGCATGAGAATTGGCCCTATCAATGAGAAACTTTTGAAAAGGTATTGTTGATACCCAATTTTTTCCTATAATATTTTTTAAATGCATATATACCTTGAAAATTATGCATTAGCATCAATAGATATTTTTTCATAATTTCTATATTTTTAAATTAATTTATCCCAGTACTTTATTTATATAAATAATTATAAAATTGCATCACAAACGACTACATAGCATTTCATGATTTAATTCTGCTATTTATAGTCATATTAAGTTCAAATTATTTCACAAATGGCCAGATTTACACCTTTTGATTACAATTGCAATAGCTTTGCAATTACAGCCCATGCATACATTATTGTGTTATTTTACCAGAAAATGGCTCATTGTATTTTTGGAATATTGAATAGTTATTTTAAAACGTTTCTATTCATGAAAATTATTTTGTTTACAATTTGTTAATTCCCCCTTCCATAATTAAACCTAGACCTAACCCTCCAATACCTCTCATTCTCTCCCTCACCCGCCATCATCACCTCCCTATTCTCTCAACTCTCTCGATCTAACCCTAGTTCTAAACGTCGTCACCGGCGTATATCTCATCTCTATGGTTCTCCTATACCCTCTCCGGCCAGTCCTGGCCTTCCACACACCATGGCTCTTTGACTTCTTAGATCCTTGAGAAGATCTCAAGGAACCCAACCGGTTTTGGTTTGAAACTTTGCTTATTAGCCTGTCTCAGGCCATTTTTCGACTGTGAGTAAGAATTTTCTCTTGTTTTGTTACGAATCTATGGTTTCTTTACCTATTCTCTCATCTCTACTACTTTTCTGAAAACCCTAGTCTGATACTATCAATCCTTCTCAGATTTGTATAGATCTTAGATGAATCGAGCACTATTACATGTTTTCCTTTGAAAATTTCCCATTTAACTGATTATTCCGGCTCTTCCTAAACTAGGGTTTATTCCATGTTGTTTTTCAAAGGTTTTTTCTAACTCCTAAGTGTTTGATTAATTGTTCTTTCATCTTCGTGACTGATTTGTGCAAAAATACTTAAACCTTAGTTGATTTTGTGTGTACACTAATTTTTTCCAACCTTTGCTTCGATTTTGGGTACTTTATGTGTTACCTGTCGTATTACTTTGCTCTAGTTTCTGGACTTAAACATTCTTCCTTGCTAAATCCAGTATTTTTGTGGTTTTTCCCTAACTAACCTTTGTTAGGGTTCGAACCTGCTCTTTCCGGCTAAGTTCTATGTTTCTGTGAGATTTTACTTAGTCTAATTTCTATTTATGGAAGTTGAGTAATTCTTTCCAGAAATCAGTGTTATTTTGAAAGTTTGTTGATTGCTTTACTCCGTTAGAGATTGGTATGCATAAATCTTGTTTGTTTCGTTGTTTATGAATTGGTGATCTATGCCTTAACCGATTGCCCATATAATTTTGTGATTGTACTGATCCTTTATTTGGTATGATTGAGATTCTTGCCTTAATTAAAGTCCCCTGCTATTACCGTTTGATCAATTACCCCTAATTAAGGGAGGTCTATTCCGAACCCTTATGTGATTGGATTTTGTGACTCTATGATTTCCTTAATTGACTGAATGCTGATTTCTTTACCTTATTTGTTCTACTCTTAAATTGCTATATATACACTCTTGTTTTTCCTCTCAACACACAGACAATAGTTCAAACACACACACAAAAACTTTCTCTCATCTCACTTTCTGCTACTTGTATTCATTGCTTGTATAGCCGGCTGAAAGCCAAGGCTAGACTATCAAATCCTGCCTACTTCACCTTCTGTCTTTGCTTCCTTAACTGGTATGTTCCTGCTTCTAATTCCATTCATTATACTATAAAGTTTAAATCAATATGATTCTTTAGGGATCTATTCATGTTAATATCCATGTCTTTTTTGCATTAGACTAACCGCTTATGTACCTAATGTTATATTCTTTCTTGTTTACTGTTTGATCAGTATGTTTAAGTTCACCCTTTCTTGTTTATTGCTTTAATCAGCATGTTTACTTTAGTTTAAGTACTCACATCTTTCATGTTTACTTCCTTTAACCAGCATGCTTACTTTTGTGTCTCAGACTCCTATCTAACTGACTTCAATTGGCATGACTAATTCTGTGTAGTTAGACTCTTGTCTTCAGCATGACCATTCCTACACTTAGTTTCTGTGTTTTATTGTCTATTGTTATTAGTTAACATTATTACTTTAGAATTAAGCCTGGTTGTTAGACCTATGTTGTTCCTGCCTAGACTCTAGGTTAGTATGTTATTGTGAATTTGGTTGTTGTAGAAACCCTTGCCTATTCCATCTATCTGTTACTCAGTATGCTCTCATTCTTATCCAACTCGTGTGTGTTTCGGATTCCTGTGTCCCCGACCCCAGCTCCTTTTTTTGTAACTGTTTGTACACCTAGAACTAGTTGACAAACTGAAGTTGAATCTGGGCAATGTGATGCTTTTGTGACCATGTTGTTGTTTGATGAACCTTCTTTTCCTTCAAAAGGTTTTTCAACATGTCTTTTTTTACTCTTAATATGTTTTCCCAAAATGTGTCCATTCTTAAAGTATTTTTTACTCCTAAATGTTTTACTCCTCTACTGTTGTCCAAAAGTTATTCCAACTATGTCAAGCACTCTCACTCCTGCTCTTAGATTACTTAAGTTCTGCCCCTCCAGTGTATATACTGCCTAGGAATCCATGAGATTCCTCCAAACTCTGGCACACTAAGGCTGTCCTTTTCCACAATGCACATAATCACTTCCCTATTCAAAGGATATTGGTGTGAGCATTGCCCGGGATCCCTGAGGTCCTTAGGGAACTTTGACACACCAGGACACCCTATTGGCTATGAAATTTTGGCATCATGGACTATTTTGAAGGCCTGGTATTTCCAGGTTCACTTTGGGATTATCTCAGGCTCCTTATAGCATAGCTTATATTTATTAATTAATTTGTTTATGGTCTATAATAATACCTTTGTAAACAGATATTGGGGAAATTAGTAAAGGGGAGGGATTCGTATATGGATTTTTGTAGGGAGACCGGGTAGAAATCATGCTTTAGTTTTATATTGTGTTTGCTTGCATTAGAAATAATGCTTTTAGGTCTATGTTGTGTTCACTTGCATTAGAAATCATGATTTAGGCTCATATTATGTTATTCGCATTAGCAATCATGCTTAGGTTTATATCATGTTTACCATGCTTTTAGATCACCTGGCATACTAGGCAATGCTATAGGCTCATTACTTTATTTGTTACGGAATTTTGCTTCTGCATAATCATGATCACCTAAAAATCCTGTTATTAAGTTACCATTGTAATTCTGCTTAATAAAAATGTCCATCCTTGGAGTGCATTATAAATCCTGCTTTAGGACTATGTTTGTATCATGTCTACATCGCCTAAGTCAATAACCGTCCTGTCTATATGAATGTTTAAAAGCAATTCCAGCACCTAGACAAGCATGTTTATAGGATGTATTAAAACTCAAACTGTTTATTTTCCTTTAGTCAATTTCCAGAATTCTGTTTGCATTTTAGACAACATGCTATAGGGTATCCCTGAACCACGCCTAAGCAAGCTTATAGGTAATTAAGGCCTTACAAATTTGTAAAACTATGTTTGTTTATTTGTTAATGCCCAGATTCAACAGGTTCTAAAATCAGCAGGCAAACTGATTAAGTCTTTACCGCTTCGCCTTAATAGAATGCTGCACATTCTCTGTTTGTCATGCTCACTTAGATATCATGTTCTAGGACCTTATCTGAAACATCTAAAATCTTGATGTTTGAGACGTGTTAATTGCTTGATTATTTGTGGAGGTAAACATGGGCCCTTAGTTGTGTCTTACCTGACAATCCTGTTTGTTTCTTTGTTGTCGCTTAGATTTTCCTTTTTAAATACCTTAGGAGAGTCTAGAACTGCCTAAAAATAGAAGTCCTAAACACCTCCAGGACCACAAGGAAGGGACGGGTAATGCACGCTTAGAGTTCGTTTAATTAAAACCGCTTATATAACCGCTAAGGGGAGGGTAATCGGGTAGTAAAAAAATTAGATGACATGTGCGATAATGTCACGTGTAACCCCTCTAGTTGAGGAAGGATTACCAGGCATTGTACGGATGTGATCCTATAGGATAATAACTTAGGACTCCCTTATCTTATTTACATATGTGTGCTCAGACTGCTTACCCTTTAAAATCCTTTTAGCATACTTACATATGTGTGCTTAGACTGCTTATCTATTAAATGACTAATTTACTAAGTAAGTTTAGTCGGGACCCACCATTGTGGACCTCGAGGGGTGCCTAACACCTTCACCTCAAGGTAATTTCAAGCCCTTACCCAATCTCAGGTAACGTAGACTGGTTTCATAAAGTACTTGCATTAGGTGCTCTAACGCACCATAAATTCGTTAGGTGGCGACTCTTAACTTTCCATACCCCTCTCCCAAAAGGAAGGGAGTTGTCCCAAATGAATGTCGAAACCTGATTTCGCGAGGAAAAAAGGGAGGCGCGACAACATGGCAACTCTGCTAGGGATTTTAGGCTTTACCATAACAAACTTTCTTTTTGTAAATTAGTCTTAAGCATGCTTCTTTTGCTAATATGTGCACACCCTTTCCCTTTCCTCTTATGTGAATTTAATTGCCCGTTTTGAGCATTTATGATTTCCTTTACTGCAGAAACTAACTTATTTCATTGTTTTCCTTTCTTAAACGTCTTTCAATTATTAAATGCCGCATTTATTATTTTCCTAACATGCAAATACGTGAAAACATGTTATTTACTGCTGCATAAATCATGCTCAACATCATATTCCACTTGTGCATAATCAATCCTTTAGCAACGCTTGATGAGTGGTTGTGCTCTTCCTATATATCACCCTTTCAATTTGGAAAGGTTTATTTGCGGTAAAACTAGTCGATCAGTGGTGCATCGATGGTTCTGTTCCTTTCCCCCTCAAGTTGTCTTCTTGAGGGTACCAGTATAGACCCCCATAGCAACCTTACTCTGATTATAATTGTGCATGCATCATTGTCAAACCTAGCCGGGTTTGTATGTTGTCCACATAATAACCCTTTAAGATAATCCTTATCCAAAAGTCTACCGGGGTTTCCATAATCCCAACGGATGCAACCACGTTTGTGCATTAATTTTAGAGAACTAAATGCCAATATGCTAATCATCGATATATAAATAGTCGAATCTGGAGGGGGAAAGGGACTAACTTTATTTGTTTTGCAAAAAATGAGGCACGAGGTCCCCAGGTTCAGCATGGTCCAAAATATACCACCACTGCTACTAGACTAGTGGGAAGATCTTTCCTCAAGTGACAAAAAACGTGTGAAGAAGGTCCTGGGAAATTTTCCTTCTCTGTTAGACATAAAGCCAAGTAACATGTTGATAGAAACTGCAACCATGTTCTGGGATCGTGAAAATCAGTGTTTCAATTCGGGGATATAGAAATGACCCCACTCCTAGAAGAAATCGGGGGATTTGCTGGGCTACCTTGGGACAACTATGGGTTATTGGTACCCGAAAATCGCACCGGTAGGGGATTTCTAAAAATGATGGGTCTAAAAAAGAACACTGATTTGGAGTGCTTAAAGAAATCTTATATACCATTTGACTACTTGTATGAGAGATACGGTCATAGCAAGTCCTACCGTATTTTCCATGATGATTTTTCCATCACTTTCTTGGGAACATATTCATCGCAGAGTTTTCGTGTTCATTGTTTGCTTCTTGGGTATGATAGTATTCCCAACGATAAGGAAAGAATTTACACTAGATTGGATATGGTCACCAAGACTCTAATGGAGGGAATCGAGGGACAGACATACACCATAGACCCTATGATTATAGCTGATATCTACCGGTCTTTGGACCACTGCTAGAAAGGGTCCAAACATTTCGAGGCTTGTAATTTGCTGTTGTAGTTGTGGTTAATGGAGCATCTCCAAAAGGTACAATATCGCCAGGAGTTTCCACGAAGGGCGTGGAATGACCATATTGCCTTCCATCACCCTAAACGGATGACTTATAATTCATACAGGTTTGCTCAACCAGAGAGAGCTAAAGAATGGGCAGAGTTCTTCGACAATTTGACTGAGGATCGGGTTCAGTGGATGTTTGAACGATTCCCTACAGACGAGTTCATCATCACGTCAAGGAACGTTCATCACTTAGTGTTGATCAGTTTAAGGGGGATATACCCTTATGTTCCTATCAGAGTTATGAGGCAGGAAGCAGATCATATCGCGGGTCGCGAAGATAAGTCATTTCCGGGCAGATTTTCAGGATGACGACATCCCTTACAAGTGTCAAGCTCATCATATGTGGCACTCAAAGATTATTGTGGAAAAAGACACCACCGATCCAGACAGGTATCACGCGGGACATGCACCTTTTTACCCAGCATGGTTGGAGGATAACTTAGCTGAGAAAGTTGAGCAAGGAATTGGTCGGGGAACAGGGTCATAGACGAAGATGCAGAAACCCAAGTAAGGTAAAAAAAGTTGCGTAAGAGGATTCATGACTCCGAGGCTGAACATCAGAAGATACATGAGACAGACAAGAGACTAATCAGGGAATGGAGGGAAATGGCTATCACCTCCAATGAAAGGGTAGAATATCTGGAACATGTATTAATGGAGCTAGAAGGAAAGACAAGAAAAAGGGTCGCTGACTGCCAGAATGCTGAAGGAAGCGAGGGAGGATATTTGGCAAGAGTATACCTGTTGTTGGGCATGCGAGAATTAGGGGACTGATTGATGGAGCCAGAAAGATCAAGCCTAGGGAAGGTCCTTCTGGGACCAAGTAGATTAGATTTACCTGTCTTTCCTAAATGTAATAAGGCCAAATGCCAGTAGTGACCTATCTTTTATTATCTTATTGACGTGTTAGATTCATCTATTTTTATATTAATGAAATGAGGTAACTATTGGAATCTAAATTCTCCAAAATAATTTGTCGCTAGGCCTAACTCGGTTACAATGAGGCTCCCAAAATAAGACGCGAATTTACATTCTGCAATATGTGTTTAAATACCGCAAATATTCTTTTTCAGAACTCTTACTGACTTGGCTACCTTTTGTTTTTCTTTCTTTCTTTTGATTATTCATATTCCCCAAAGTTTGGTTCGTGCATACTGGCATCATCAGCATATCATACTAGATCCAGGGGCCCTCCACCTTCTCCTCCTCCAAGTAAACCAAAACGCAAAGGGAAAGCAAAGATGGATGATTTGAACAGCACCAAAAAGGACAACAACACACATGTTGAACATGCAGAAGCTTCTGATGGCCGAAGTACTCAGGCCCCAAATGATGTGGTATCAAGACTTGAGTAGAAAATACTAGAAGTCCAGGGTGAGCTCGAGCATGTCCAGAACCTAGCAAATATATCCCTCACACTCAATATACTAAATGTCAACCATTCAAACACTCAGAACCCCGCACCACAGAAAAACACACCCAACAAGCGCCTACAAAATCCTCCTGCACCTCACCATTACACAACCCCACCACAGAATCGAAGATTCCTCCGCAGTACCAGCAAAACACCTACCACACTCCACAAAACACCCCTCCAATAATTCCTGAACCCCAGAATTCCACCAATGATCACCATTATACCCAAACTCCCGGTATACATCCCGACGTAGAATTGTCGGAGAATTACAAACCCCCCAAGTTTGAAATGTTTAACGGAACAGGTGATCCCAGGGTTCATCTGAGGACTTATTGCGAAAAGCTTGTAGGGGTCGGAAAGGATGAAAGGATTTAAATGAAGATTTTCATGAGGAGTCTTGCAGGAGATGTTTATCCTGGTACATCAGCCAGCATCCCAAGAAGTGGGCCAACTGGGTGAGTATGGCGTCTGACTTCATGGACAGATTCAGGTTTAACACAGAGAATTTGCTAGATGTATTCTAAATTCAGAAATTAAAGAATAAGCCCATTGAGACCTTCCGCGAGTATGCCACTCGTTGGAGGTCAGAAGCAGCCAAAGTCGGGCCAACATTGGACGAAGAACAGATGAACAAGTTCTTCGTTAGAGCACAGGATCCGCAGTACTATGAAAGATTGATGGTTATTGAAAACAACAAGTTCTCTGATATCATCAAACTCAGAGAAAGGATTGAAGCGGGCATTAAAAGCGATATTTTAAAAGCGATATAGTGACAAACTTTGAAGAATTGCAGGCCACAAGCAAAGCACTGCAGTTAGGGGGTATATCGAAGAAGAAAGATGCGGGAATAGTAATGGTCGCCCAAGGACCAAAACTACACTTGTATATCAAACCTCCCCACTTACATAACAAGAACCTCCACCCACATATCAACCATCACCTCTCAGATATTCCCAACCAGCCACTGCTTAGAGTTTGGATTAGAGATAACGATACCTCGGGTGCAATCTAAAGTGAACTGTAATGCAATC
>ML366030.1:0-47134 GCA_005239505.1 Nicotiana paniculata
TTGGCCTTGTTGATCTGTTGTTAGATATTGTTGTGATTATTTGGAAAGAGTATTGGTTGTCTGAGTTGGTTTCCTTGTGATATGTATAATGGTTGATAGGTTTGGCATTATTTTTACGAATTATATATATTTATTTACGTTCCTGGTGGTTTCGTTTTGATAATATTGAGGAAGTTGTGAGAAATGCAGTCTAAATGTTTCGTAATTGTTGAGGTTCACGTGGTTATTGGGTTTCATTGAGTTATTTCCAATCGTTGTTGTAAGTGTGTTAAAAATGTTGGTTGTTCCCTTGAGTTTTTCATAGTATATAAAGACTGAGCTGGATTGACAGCGTTACGGTGTTAACTTATATTCTGGTTGGTTTTATTGTGAAATGATATTGGTTAAAGCTTACGAGCTATATGATTTTCTGTCTGAAATTGTGGAAATAACAGCATTGTGAAAGGCTTGGCCTGAATTGCGAAATTCTTTATGAATAAATTGATATGATATGTCTGGTGGGAGCGGGTTGCACGCCGCAACAAGGAGTGATAAGGGTGGACAGGTGGGATCGGGTTGCACGCCGTAACAGGAGCAATAAGGGTGATATATATAGGGAGGAGCAATAATGGAGGACATGTGGGAGCGGGTTGCACGCCGCAACAAGGAGTGATAAGGGAGGATATTTATATTTTCTTACTGATTTTAAAAGAAATAAACATTGAAAAGCTAAATGTTTATTTTTACTATTTTGTTTTTTTGAAAAAAAAAAGATTTGAAAACTTACTATTTTATTTTCACTACTTTTCATATTTCTGGCACTATTTTTATTTAAAGTTAAAGTTTGGAAACATGGAAATTATTTGAGAGTTGGTTATAGTTGAGGCCTGGAAAAGGCGGCGGAGTTATTTTATTTATGTTGCAGTACTTAATCAATTGTTTAGAATTCCTTCTTGCTTTATATTTATTGTCGCAATTATATGTTTCTTGTTCGTGTAGAATTATTTTATTTCGTTATTGTATATATTATGGTCACATGTTATATTTTGTTAATTGTCACGACCCAAATATCCCTGGACAACTGGACATGACAACTGGAACTTGACCAATATGATCTCGCTGCTCTAGAGTGTAGACGGTAGGAGTCTGAACTCCTCCCCTTATCTGTGAAGTAATTGATGCACGAAAAATCAACCCTTCCTGAGTCGAGGTACCAATTGTACTCAATACTGCGCTCAGGTCGCCTGAAATCTGAGGTAGCAACAGGCACCCCCAGTACCTGTCCCCCAACTAGAGCTACTGGCGACTCCTCAACAGCTGCTCTGGTAGGCATCTTAACTGCGGCATGTGCTCCTCGTTGGCCTCTGTTTCTGACCCTTGTGACATTTGCTTCAGGGTAACATCATCCGGAATCGCCGCTCGTGTCCTCACCATCGGTGAGAGAATGGAACGATAATTTCAAACTTGAAGATCAATGAACTCGCACGGTAGGAATGAAAGAAGTGAAATTGTCTTAATAGTTTCGTAGCCTCTCGAAGATAAGTGCAGACGTCTCCGTACCGATCCGAAAGACTCTACCAAACCCGCTTATGACTCGTAGCACCTATGAACCTAGAGCTCTGATACCAACTTGTCACGACCCAAATTTCCCTCCGTTGGGTATCGTGATGGCACCTAGTCTTAGGGACTAGGTAAGCCTAACATTTTCACTGAACAACAACAATAATAAAGGAAATTTAAAAAAAAATCGAAATAGAATTCTTGACCGAGTTTACAATTTCCCAAAACTCGAAAAATACAAGTCATAAGCTTTACGAAACCTTTCTATCAAATCTAAATACAACTGTCTAGGATAAGTAAGTACAATTAAATAGAAATAAAACAGGAAGGTTTCTCCGAAGCCTGCGAACGCAGCAACAAGTTACCTTGAGTCTCCTCAGCAATGATCTGCGCATCTACCAACAACAATAACTTGAAGCTGCACACAAAAATGTGCAGAAGTGTAGTATGAGCACACCACAGCGGTGCCAAGTAAGTATCAAGACTAACCTCGGTGAAATAGTGACGAGGACTAGTCAAGACACAACCGGTCTAATAAGTAGAAAGGAATAAATGCATAAAAGACCAAAATATAACATCTATCTAAAGATTTTTTTCAATATAAATAACGATACGATAGAATAATACAGCAGGAAATTCAATAATTACGATCAACGGATAGCATAATAGAAATACGCAAAGAGAATGGAAAGAATGCAATCCAAATGGCGAGAATCACAACCCAATAAAACACTAGCAACTCAGCACTGCATCAATTTATCTACGGCAGGCCTAGCCAATAAACTCAATAAAACTGGTCAACCTTCAAGTGAAAACCTTTAAATCGTGAGTTTATTTTGAAAGCTTTAACGATATAATCATTTCGAAATCGAGAAATTTCTTCTTTGAAACATACTTTCTCGGAATGCATATTTATATATTTTCAATAAGAGAAATCTTAACAACACAGTCTCTTCAAAATACGTGGTATTCAAATATATTTTCCCAAGTACTGCTCTTTCGAATATCATCAAAATACGTGATGTTCAAAAATATATTTTCCCAAGTACTGCTCTTTCAAATAACAACAAAATACGTGATGTTCACAATATATTTTCCCAAGTACTGCTCTTTCAAATATCATTATTCTGCAAGACAAATGCTTTTCAAATATACTTTTCAATATATATATTTATATCTCTCGCTCCAATTCTCCTCAATCATAAAACTATCGGAGCTCATTCCGCAACTCAGAATTTGTCATGCAATGCAGTACAGGGGGAAAGCTCCCGGATCTCTGTCTGTAGTCCCAATTTAAATATGCGATGCAGTACAGGGGGAAAGCTCCCGGATATCTGTCCGTAGTCCCAATTTAAATATGTTATGCAATACAGGGGGAAAGCTCCCAGATCTCTATCCGTAGTCCCAATTTAAATATGTAATGCAGCCACTGAGGAAAACAACCAGAATGCGACATAAACAACATATATTTCCACAACCGGCGCGAAAGAAAACAAGGTCGAATACAAGGTGCGATGAGCAAATCAATACAAAGACTTAAATCACAAAAGTGGTAACAACTAGCTCATAAGAAGTAGCCACTGAGAGGAATGCCAAGCACAAAGAGAGAACATCATAACGAGAGGAAGACAAGGGAAATATGGCAACGATTCTACATATTCAAGTTCACAACCAAGAAACCAAATCATCCCGCCAAGGGAATCAACTATAACTAATCTCACTTAGACAATTAGCTTCACCGAATAAACACAGTTTGAACAAATGCTCAGTAAATAGGAAACACCAAAGAATACCATCAACACGGGCGGTCATCAATTAGAGCCAAGTAATGCTTAAGAGGAAAATCATTTAAGTCACAAGGTACGACTCACGGGCATGCTTGACCAACGTATAGATATTCCAATTTCTTGTTAGACATTTATAGAGCGAGATTATACTAGTTCAAGTCACATAGAAAGCGTATGAAGGAAGACATAGCATGACGGTAGGAAAAACAAAGTCTTCATTTAAGTCAATTAAGATCTTATAAGAAACAAGGATTACCAGGCAAGTACGTCTAATTTGAACAAGAAGGGTTGAGACTAGAAATCAGGAATTCAGATATAACAAGTTCAATTCATATACGGCGAGCATAAAGACCCAAAATCCCTAAAGGACAATCTATTTGCAAACAAGTTCGAGTACACACTCGTCACCTCGCGTACGCGGACTACCATCAACATAAAAGACTCAATCCTAAGGGTAGTTCCCCCACACAAGGTTAGGCAAGATACTTACCTCGACTTCAATAAATCCAAATCAAGCCTCTAGCACCGCTTTCCTTACGAACTCGACTCCAAATCAATTGTATCTAGACTTAATCGACTCAATAACATCAATAAATGTTAAACAATTCAATTTAAATGCCTCATTATAGGTTTCACAACATTCTTCCAAAATTTCAAAAAATTGACCCCGGGCCCGCTTGGTCGAAACACGAGGTTCAAACCAAAACCCGATCACCCATTCACCCACGAGCCCGAATATATAATTTTATTTGAAATCCGACCCCAAAACAAGGTCAAATTCCCAAATAATCAAAAATCCTAACTCTACCCAAAAATCCCAATTTTTTACCTTTGATTTCATGTTTTAGGCCTAGAATCTAATAGATGTTGATGAAAATGGAAGGAAACGAGTTAAATATTACTTACCTAAGAGATCATAGTGAAGAAGCTCTTCAAAAGTCTCCTATGGGGTTTGGAGAAGAAGAGGGTTTATGAATTTTGGTAGAAATCCCGTAATGGTTCTGTTTTTAGACTTAGAAATAACTGGGCGATTTTACTCAGTGTGATCGCGGCACGTGCAGTGCGTTCGCACAGGCTACCCTAGCCTTCTTTCCGCGATCGCGCCCCAACCGGTGCGTTCGCACAGGCATTCCCACCACCCAGTTCCCCAGGCCTTTTGACCCTGTGCGTTTGCGACTAGTTGATGCATTCGCATAGGGTCTTCTCCCTATAGGTCCGCGTTTGCACCCTTGGGGTTGCGTTCGCATAGAGTAAAGTTTACCCAGACCCCCAGACCCCGCACTACCCTGTGCGTTTGCACTCCCTTGAGTGCGTTCGCATTGGGCATTTATCTGGACACCGGCAACAACAATAAAACTCCAGATTTTTACCAAGTTTTACACTCCGACACTTACCCGGAACTCATCCGAGCCCTCAGGGCTCAAAGCCAAATACACACACAACGTCATAAACATCTTATGGACTTATTCAAGTAATTAAACCACCCAAACAACATCATAAACATCGAATTAAACCTCAAAATCTATAAAAATTCTCAAAAACTTTATAAACTTCAAATTTTGCATTTAAGGTCCGAATCACGCCAAACGAAGTCCATTTATTTCCAAACTTCATAGATAATACATATAAAACATATTGAACCTGTTCCGGGCTCTGGAACCGAGATACGTGCCCGATATCATAGGTTTCACCTCAAATTTCATTTTCTAAAACCTTTATATTCTTCAGAAAACAATTTTCTTTAAAAATTCATTCTCGGGCTTGGGACCTCGGAATTCGATTTCGGGCATACGTCCAAGTCCCATATTCTTCTACGGACCCTCCGGGACTGTCAAATCACGGTTACAGGTTCGGGTCCGTTTACCAAAAACGTTGAGTGAAGTCAACTTTATTCAAATTTCCAATACAAAATTATCATTTTTATCAATTTTTCACATAAAGGCTTCCCGGCTACATGCCCAGGCTGCGCACGCAAATTGAGGTGAGATAGAAGGAGGTTTTCACGACCTGGGAACACGGAATTAGCTAGAAATATATGGAATGACCTTTCGGGTCATCACAATCTCCCCCTCTGAAACAAATGTTCGTCCTCGAACGTGCTAAGATTCACTTTGAACTCATCCAATAACTTATTGCGCATTTCCAAACACACCCGCGGGTGATCCCACATCACCCCAACCTACATAAGCCTGATGACACCATCACAACTGCCATATAGCCTTGTCACCTTCATCGATAAGCCTCATACCTCAATTCCTCACTTTCTACTCATTTCTAAAAGACGTGATTCTGAATCCATATCCGACATTAGCCTCAACCAGGTGGATCAACTCAGGTCTACGCCCATAAGGCACGGCCACACAACATAGCACATCACACACATGCTCAATAGCACTTTTGATCACCATAACTGCCCGAAATCAACTCAACATTGGCAATTAGTCCCACATATGGAAGAACTCTCTGTTTCCAAATCCCATAATACTGATAATGATGTAATAAACACGAAGACCTCATCAGTGAACACTCGAATCACCGAGTCATATCTAACACCACCGGGAACACATCCTGCAAACGGAACTACAGAAGCACATAACGAAATGACTGAGTATGAAAGATAGAAGCAAATAAAGGTACTATCAAAGAAGCCCATAGGCATAACTCTTTATCAGTACTGACTTACCAAAAGCCATATAACAAGGAAGAAGCAAAGCATATGATCAAATCACAAGGATCCCATCCTGATAAAAATTCCACTGCGGTACTCAGCTAGGTCCAAACATATCAAATCACAACGAATCACGAGGGTCGCTCCCTCACTCTACGACACATGTCGAATATATATAATATCAATATAGATTTCCCGCTAATTCACCTCGGCTAACAAAATCATAGCGCTCACTTACTCACATCTCAATGGAGTATCAAATCACAGCTCGAAAACAAAATACTCGGGATAGTCACATAAAGCTTACCACGAAGGACGACATGGACTCACTTCCAGTTTCACCACTAGCAACGATAAATAAAACAATGATAGACACGACGACTACTCAATAGAATCTCCCAACAGGAGCAAGCACAAAAATAAAGTGCAATACATGAAACTCACTCATAAATGAGACAACAAATAAGGGAACTCGTCCCGACCGGCAGAGCTGTAATGAAATACAATCGGTGCCCCTCTGCAATACATCAAAACATACCTGGGTGATGATATCTGGCACAAAGACCTCTATTTACTATATGCAACACAACAATGAGTCGGGTCTCCCCCTCTTAGGCGCCCTCTCACCTGAACACCCTGCTATAACTCTCCCACCTGAATCCTGGAACAATCTCTCACCATGTGGCTAACATCTCCACACAGAAAACAATCTCTCTGCCGATGTGGCTGTGGAAGACATACGATACGGATTCTCTGAGACCCATGAGTATATGAAACGCTCCCATGTGAAGCTGGTAATGCAACTGAACTGGTTGACCCATGATTCTCTACTGTGCCCGAGTCCCTCAATGAATCTACGGACTCGCCTCCTAACTGAAGCAACCAAGTGAGTGTATATCTGGAAAACTCACTGAATCTGACGGCGTACTCCAATGGTGACATAGCGCCCTGACACAACTGCTCAAACTCTGTGCGCCGTAAATCCCGACGGAAGTGAGGTGCAACCTTCCTCAAAACATCTCAGAAAACTGAAACCATGCTAGTAAAGCTAACACGGCCAGGCTACCCCAACTTATATGCCGCCACCACTGATCAATCCACTACTCTGGACCTGAGACATGACAAAAGCAATCCCGCTCGCCTCCACTATACCTGAAGTACAAAGAATATGGTGACACTCTCCAGAAAAACCTGGGCATTACCCACCGCCAATCCACTGAAAGATAAAAGGGTGGTACTTCCAGTACCTCTAAATCCCAAGGTGCTCTACCTCCGATGTTGTCCTAACAACGGGCTGAACTGAAACCACATGTCGTGCTTCCATGACAACTGGAACTTGACCAATATGATCTCGCTGCTCTGGAGTGTAAACGGTGGGAGTCTGAACTCCTCCCCTTATCTATAAAGTAATTGA
Source organism: Nicotiana paniculata (assembly GCA_005239505.1). Taxonomy (NCBI): domain Eukaryota; kingdom Viridiplantae; phylum Streptophyta; class Magnoliopsida; order Solanales; family Solanaceae; genus Nicotiana; species Nicotiana paniculata. Next base: position 7,409 of record ML366030.1, read on the forward strand.
TGCACGAAAAATCAACCCTGCCTGAGTTGAGGTACCAATTGTACTCAATACTGCGCTCAGGTCGCCTGAAATCTGAGGTAGCAACAAGCACCCCCAGTACCTGTCCCCCAACTAGAGCTACTGGCGACTCCTCAACGGCTGCTCTGGTAGGCATCTTTACTCCGGCACGTGCTCCTCGTTGGCCTCTATTTCTGACCTTTGTGACATTTGCTTCGGGGTAACATCATCTGGAACCGCCGCTCGTGTCCTCACCATCGGTGAGAGAATGGAGCGATAATTTCAAACTTCAAGATCAATGAACTCGCACTATAGGAATGAAGGAAGTTAAATTGTCTTAATAGTTCCGTAGCCTCTTGAAGATAAGTACAGATGTCTCCGTACTGATCCGAAAGACTCTACCAAACCCACTTATGACTGGTAGCACCTATGAACCTAGAGCTCTTATACCAACTTGTCACGACCCAAATTTTCCTCTGTGGGTATCGTGATGGCACCTAGTCTTATGGACTAGGTAAGCCTAACATTTCCACTGAACAACAACAATAATAAAGGAAATTTAAAAAAATTTCGAAATATAATTCTTGACAGAGTGTACAATTTCCCAAAAACCCGGTAAATACAAGTCATAATCTTTACAAAACCTTTCTATCAAATCTAAATAAAACTGTCTAGGAATAAGTAAGTACAATTGAATAGAAATAAAATAGGAAGGTGACTCTGAAGCCTGCAAACGCAGCAGCAGGTTACCTTGAGTCTCCTCAGCAATGATCTGCGCAGCTACCAACAACAATAACCTGAAGCTCCACACAAAAATGTGCAGAAGTGTAGTATGAGCACACCACAGCGGTGCCCAGTAAGTATCAAGACTAACCTCGGTGAAGTAGTCACGAGGACTAGTCAAGACACCACCGGTCTAATAAGTAGAAAGGCATAAATGCATAAAAGACCGAAACACAATATCTATCTAAAGATTTTTTTCAATATAAATAACGATACGATCGAATAATACGACAGGAAATTCAATAATTACGATCAACAGATAGCATAATAGAAATACACAAAGAGAATGGAAAGAATGCAATCCAAATGGCGAGAATCACAACCCAATAAAACACTAGCAACTCATCAGTGCATTAATTTATCTACGGCAGGCTTTAGCCAATAAACTCAATAAAACTGGTCAACCTTCAAGTGAAAACCTTTAAATCGTGAGTTTATTTTGAAAGATTTAAAGATATAATCATTTCTAAATCGAGAAATTTCTTCTTTGAAACATACTTTCTCGGAATGCATATTTATATATTTTTAATAAGAGAAATCTTAACAACATATTCTCTTCAAAATACGTGGTATTCAAATATATTTTCCCAAGTGCTGCTCTTTCAAATATCATCAAAATATGTGATTTTCAAAAATATATTTTCCAAAGTACTGCTCTTTCAAATAACATCAAAGTACGTGATGTTCACAATATATTTTCCCAAGTACTGCTATTTCAAATATCATTATTCTGCAAGACAAATGCTTTTCAAATATACTTTTCAATATATATATTTATATCTTTCGACCCAATTCTCCTCAATCATAAAACTATCAGAGCTGAGTCTGCAACTCAGAATTTGTCATGCAATGCAATACAGGGAGATAGCTCCCGGATCTCTGTCCGTAGTCCCAATTTAAATATGCGATGTAGTACAGGGGGAAAGATCCCGGATTTCTGTCCGTAGTCCCAATTTAAATATATGATGCAGTACAGGGGGAAATCTCCCGGATCTCTGTCCCTAGTCCCAATTTAAATATGCAATGCGGCCACTGAGGAAAACAACCAGAATGCAACAGAAACAACATATATTTCCAAAACCGTTGCGAAAGCAAACAAGGCCGAATACAAAGTGCGATGAGCAAATCAATACAAGGACTTAAATCAAAAAAGTGGTAACAACTAGCTCATAAGAAGTAGCCACTGAGAGGAATGCCAAGCATAAAGAGAGAACAATATAATGAGGGGAAGACAAGGAAAATATGGCAACAATTCTACATATTCTAGTTCACAACCAAGAAACCAAATCATCCCGGCAAGGGAATCAACTATAACCAATCTCACTTGAAAATTAACTTCACCGATTAAACTCAGTTTGAACAAATTCTCAGTAAATAGGCAACATCAAAGAATACCATCAACACGGGCGGTCATCAATTAGAGCCAAGTAATGCTTAAGAGGAAAATCATTTAAGTCACAAGGTACGACTCACAGGCATGCTTGACCAACGTATAGATATTACAATTTCTTGTTAGACATTTATAGAGCGAGATTATACTAGTTCTAGTCACATAGGCAGCGTATGAAGGAAGACATAGCATGGCGGTAGGATAAACGAAGTCTTCATTTAAGTCAATTAAGATCTTATAAGAAATAAATAATGCCAGGCAAGTACGTCTAATTTGAACAGGAAAAGTTGAGACTAGAAACCAGGAATTCAGATATAACAAGTTCAATTCATATACGGGGACCATAAGGACCCAAAATCCCTAAAGGACAATCTATTTTCAAAAAAGTTCGAGTACACACTCGTCACCTCGCGTACGCGGACTACCATCAGCATAGAAGACTCAATCCTAAGGGGTAGTTCCCCCACACAAGGTTAGGCAAGATACTTACCTCGACTCCAAGAAAGCCAAATCAAGCCTCTAGCACCGTTTTCCTTACGAACTCGACTCCAAATCAATCGTATCTAGACATAATCGACTCAATAACATCAATAAATGCTAAAAAACTTAATTTAAATGCCTAATTATAGATTTCCCAACATTCTTCCAAAATTTTTAAAAATCGACCTCGGGCCCGCTTGGTCGAAACACGAGGTTCGAACCAAAAATCGATCACCCATTCACCCACGAGCCCGAATATATAATTTGTTTTAAAATCAGACCCCAAAACGAGGTCAAATTCCCAAATATTCAAAAATCCCTAACTCTACTCAAAAATCTCAATTTCTACCTTTGATTTCATGTTTTTAGGGCTAGAATCTAGTAGATGTTGATGAAAATGGAAGGAAACGAGTTCAATATTACTTACTTACCTAAGAGATTATGGTGAAGAAGCTCTTCAAAAATTGCCTATGAGGTTTGGAGAATAAGAGGGTTTATGAATTTGGTAGAAATCCCCTAATGGTTCTATTTTTAGACTTATACATAATTAGGCGATTTTACTCAGTGTGATTGCAGCACTTGCAGTGCGTTCGCACAGGCTATCCTAGCCTTCCTTCCGTGATCGCGCCCCAACTGGTACGTTCGCACAGGCATTCGCACCACCTAGTTCCCCAGGCCTTTTGACCCTGTGCGTTCGCGACTAGTTGATGCGTTCGCATAGGGTCTTCTCCCTATAGGTCCGCGTTCACACCGTTGGGGTTGCGTTCGGATAAAGTAAAGTTTACCCAGACCCCAGACCCTACACTACCCTATGCATTCGCACTCCCTTGAGTACGTTCATATAGGGCATTTACCTCGACGCCAACAATAGCAATAAAACATCATATGTTTACCAAGTCTTGCACTCCGACACTTACTCGGTACTCACACGAGCCCTCGGGGCTAAAATCCAAATACACACACAACCTCATAAACATCCTATGGTCTTATTCAAGTAATAAAACCACCCAAATAACATCATAAACATCGAATTAAACCTTAACATCTATAGAAATTCTCAAAAACTTAATAAACTTCAAATTTTGAATTTAAGGTCTGAATCACGCCAAACGAAGTCCGTCTATTTCCAAACTTCACAGATAATACATATAAAACATATTGAACCTTTTCTGGGCTCTGGAACCAAGATACGGGCCCGATATCACAGGTTTCACCTCAAATTTCATTTTCAAAAACCTTTATATTTTTCAGAAAATAATTTTCTTTAAAAATTTATTTCTCGGGATTGGGACCTTAGAATTCGATTTCGAGCATACTCCCAAGTCCCATATTTTTCTACGGAACCTCGGGATCGTCAAATCACGGGTCCGGGTCCATTTACCAAAACTGCTGACTAAAGTCAACTTTATTCAAATTTCCAATATAAAATTATCATTTTTATCAATTTTTCACATAAAGGCTTCACGGCTACACGCCCGGGCTGCTCACGCAAATCGAGGTGATATAGAAGGAGACTTTCACGACCTCGGAACACAGAATTAGCTAGAAATATACGGAATGACCTTTTGGGTCATCACATTAATGCCCCACCGTAGCCTCGTCACCACTTCATCGAGGTTAGGCTCGGCACTTACTCAGTACATGGGGTCAGTTGTACTAATACTACACTCATCACTCTTTTGTGCATATCCAGGTACCGATCAGCAATAGAGATATTTAGAGCGGCTATTCAATTATTCAGAGACACGAGGTATATCTGCCGGTGTTCGCAGATCCCGAGAGTCTTCTCCTGTTTTCATAAACATTGTTTTATTATATTCAGAACAGTTATATTATTTCTTTCAGCCATTATTTGTAGTATTCTTTAGTAGTGCGTGGATTGTGACACCAGACCCTGGGGTAGTCTTAGAGTTTTTTACATAATTAGTTCATGATCCGTTTTATTTAAATGGTTATTATTATTATTTTATTTTATTATTGTTGGAAATTATTCTAATTAAGTTCCTTTGGAATTTATTTATTTTTGCTCAAGTAATTAATCAAGGAAATTAGTTAATCGACTTCTAACATTGGCTTGCCTATCAAGTGTGGTGTTAGGCACCATCACGATCCCTGAGGTTGGGAATTTGGGTCGTGACAAGTTGGTATCAGAGCACTAGGTTGCCTAGGTCTCCCAATTCACAAACAAGCTTAGTAGAGTCTGAAGGACCGGTATGGAGACGTCTGTACTTATATTTCGGAGGCTATTGAGTTAGGAAACAACTCCATTTTTTTCTACTCTATCGTGCGAGTTTATTCTACCATTGATGATTGAACTTGTCTATTCTTGTCCTCGCACAAAATCTCGAAAGCGTCTACAACCGGATAAGAGATGAAGCCCCAATGACAACCACGATTAGGGGAAGAGACAGAAGTAGAGCTCATTCTAAAGCTCGAACATCAACACCTATTGTAAAGTCTCAAATGGATCTGGACACGGAGGTTCCAGCTCAGTCGGTACATGTTGGACTAGTCCATATCCCAGAAGGATTTATAGCTACTGCAGTATGGCATGACAAGGGAATAGTTGAAAGCCACAGAGTTGATTTATATGAGCTGTGAAGTTTATCATTGTGAATTATCAGACATTGTGACCTATGGCTTCATGCCAAGTGGGGAAGTCCACTGTCAAGGAATAGACTACGGGGTCATGTGTTATATCGGTTTTGTCCTGGAATATACAAGGCCTCAGATTTTGCAAGAGATAAAGCTGGGACTTGTGATATGTCTGCCACCTTAATAACCCTGTACCTCAGTACCAAAAGAGTTATATAACAAACTTTAAATCTATAGAAGTTTTACTCAGTGTGGAAGTTACAGTTGGGGATTTTGGGGTGCTCCAGAGACAGTACAGTGGTTGACAAGATTCTAGACTATATGGCTCGTGCCAAAAAAAAATTATCTATATAAAGCTTTACTTGTGGGATCGTTGTGCATCAATAGGAAAAAGAGTAACCCCAAGGAATAACGAAGAGTACATGAGTAAGTGGGGTAGCTCAGCGGTGTTGAGTCAACAGCGTAAAGGAGAAATCAGTCGCCGGTGGTTGAGGCAAGCCTAGGAAGAGGACGACCAGCTAGTGCCACGTCAACTATTTGACTTAGTTCTCATAAATGCTTTTGAAAGAATTTGTTTCGCGGACCCTCCATAATGAGTGGTGCATAAGGTTTGAACGGTTGCGTCATGTCATATGACAGTGTTAGAACATGCTACCAGGTTCGATAAGTCAGCCTGTCATACTCCTACTTCAGTTCATATAGCCAGAGGGCGAGTCCCCGGACTCATTAAAGGACTCAATTATGATTGTAAAAAAAATTTTGTGCGACTCAGGGAAAGATAATACTTTATTTTGGATAGTGGTAGGAACTGTTCTAGATTTGGGAGAGTCATAATTCATCAGTGCACTCAGGCTACGTGCCCCATTGCAGTTACAACTCAACTACATGACCAGCTAGGGAAAAAGGGGTCGGAATGTCGAAAGTGGAGGTTAGATTCCTAGAGGTGGAGACCTAGCCTGATGATNAGAAAATATTTAAAGAAAGGAAATGGAATTTTTTGATTGGCACGATACGCATGTCTCTTGTGATTCAAAATTGATGACGAGATCCACGCATTTTAATATGATTTGAGATGTTTAAATCGGGCTACGAGCCGTGGTGGAAGTTATGTAAGGGCGAGGTCCTGATGACGGAAATTCTTGTGTTTAAATTCTCCCTTGTGAATTAAAATTTTGTTATAGTACTGGTAGGGAGTCATGCCTGTTAGGTTGATTCAACAATTTATGTATAAAAAATAATGATAATAATATTAATAAATGAATAAATAATAATAAAAGTAATACTAATAATAAGTAAACAAATAAATAAATAAGCAAGGAAATTAATTAATTAATTGTGCAGTTTACCAAATTTGTGTTATAATTATTGAGCTTTGACCTACGAGGTATGTGTTTCCCATGTGGCATTAAATGAGACACGTTAAGTCGGGTATATAATTATGAGGTCTTCATGAATCGCATCTCGTTATTAGTATTGTGAAGGTTTGAAAGACGATTATTGCTAATGTGAAGCTGTTTGATAATTCCGTAATTGGCTATGAAAAACCATTAAGAAAATAGAGGCGGTGAGTATGGGTAGCCTTGCGTATATTCCAATTGGTGAGAGACCATTGGCCCCAGACATTCAGACGTTGGCTAATCAGTTTGTCAGTTGATCCTTGAGGAGGCTCACAGTTCTAAGTATTCGACTCACCCTGGTGCAGTCAAAATGTACCAAGACTTGAGGCAGCATTATTAGTGGAGAAGGATGAAAAAGGACATTGTTACGAATGTGGCTCGTTGCTTAAATTGTCAGTAGGTAAAGTATGAGCATCAGAGACCCGGTGGTTTGCTTCAGCAGATAGAGATTCCTGAGTGGAAGTAGGAGCGTATCACTATGGACTTCGTTGTTGGGCTCCCACGGACTCAGAGGAAAATTTGACGCAATTTGGGTTATTGTAGATAGGCTGACTAAATCAGCACATTTCATGCCTGTGGTAAGTACTTATACATCAGAGCGGTTGGCTGAGTTATATATTCGGGAGGTTGTTAGCCTTCATGGTGTGCCCGTGTCTATCATTTTTTATCGGGGTACGCAGTTTACTTCGCACTTTTGGAGGGCAGTTCAGCGTGAGTTGGGTATCCGAGTGGAGTTGAGTACAACATTTCGCCCTCAGACTGACGGGCAGTCCAAGCGTACCATTCAGATATTGGATAATATGCTCCGCGCTTATGTTATTGACTTTGGAAGTTTGTGGGATCAGTTCTTGTCGTTAGCGGAGTTTGCTTATAATAATAGTTATCATTCGAGCATTCAAATGACTCCTTATGAGCATTATATGGTAGACGGTGGAGATCGCCAGTTGGATGGTTTGAGCCGGGAGAGGCTCGGTTGTTGGGTACAAACTTAGTTCAGGAGGCCTTGGATAAGGTCAAGATTATTGAAGAGAGACTTCATGCAGCTCAGTCTAGGCAAAAGAGTTATGCCGATCGTAAGGTTCGTGATGTGGCATTCATGGTTGGAGAGAGAGTATTGCTTCATGTGTCACCCATGAAGGGTGTTATTAGATTTGGGAAGAAGGGTAAGTTGAGCCCTAGGTATATCGGGCCATTTTAGATTCTTGATAGAGTGGGGGAGGTAGCTTATAGACTTGCATTGCCTCCAGGATTATCCTTAGTTCATCCGGTATACCACGTGTGTATGCTCCGGAAATATCATGGTGACCCGTCCCATGTGTTATATTTCAGTTCCGTTCAATCTGAAAAAGACTTGACTTATAAGGAGGAGCCGGTAGCCATTTTTAGACTGGCAGGTTCGTCAATTGAGATCTAAAAATTTTCCTTCAGTCCGAGTGCAGTGGAGAGGCCAGCCCGTTGAGGCAGCTACCTGGGAGTCTGAGTCAGTCATGCAGAGTAGATACCCATACTTGTTCGCCATTTTAGGTAATTTTCTATGTCCGTTCGAGGACGAACGTGTGTTTTAGAGGTGGAGATTGTGATGACCCAAGGGGTCATTTTATAAAATTAGACTTCGTTCCATGCTTAATAGCCATAAAAATACTAAAATTAAATACCTTGATTTGCGTGCGCAGTCCAGGAGTGAAACTGGAAAGCTTTTATGTGGAAATATGAGAAATAGTGATTTTTAGAATTTAAATTTGATAAAAGTTGACTTTGGTCAACCTTTTGAGTAAACGGACCCGGATCTGTGTTCCGATGATCCCGGGAGATCCGAAGTAAAATATGGGACTCGGGCGTATGCCCGGAAACGAATTTCGAGGTCCCAAGCCTTAGAAATCAATTTTTGAAAGAAATTATTTTGCTGAAATGTTTGTGAATTAAAGAAAAGAAATAATGCTAAAAATCATTGGTATCGGGTCTGTATTTTGGTTCCGGAGCCCGGTACAGCTTTGTATGATATTTAAAGATTAACTGTTAAATTTGGTGAAAAACAGAGTTCGTTTGACATGATTCGGACATCCGGTTGAGAAATTATGAACTTCAGGAGTTTTTGTTGAAAATAATGAGTTTGGAGGTTTAATTCATAGATTTACATGTTATTTGCATGATTTTATCGCAAGAGCAAGTCCGTAAGATGTTTTTAGACTTGCGTTCATGAGTTGTTTAGAGCCCCGAGGGCTCGAGTGAGTTTCGGATAGGCCACGGGATGTTTTTCACTTAAAAATAACTGCTGGTTTTTCATTTATGGTGTCCAGGTATTTTGTCCTGTGCGATCGCATAGGAAAGTCCGCGACCGCAGAAGTCAGCCTCCCCCTACCCTGTGCAAATGCACCCCCTACCCTGTGCAAATGCACCCCCTACCCCGCGATCGTACTGCCCCAGCCCCTACCCTTTGCGAACGCACACCACTCCCTGTGAATGCACTGCTCAAGTGCCCCATACCCTGTGCGATCGCAACTCATTTAATGCGATGGCATAGAGCTCCAGCTGTCACGACCCAAAATCTACGAGTCGTGATGGCGTCGGACACCACTGTCAGGAAAGCCAACCCTTTAATTAGTTGAAATAACTTTCCGGTTTTTGACATTTATGAAAAACATTTCCTTTCACTTTATTACATATCAACCAAATAAAAACATGTTAATTAAAACAATGGTTTAAAGATTTCACTTAAGCAATTATATCCCAATACATATCCCAGTATCTGGTGTCACAAGTACATGAGAAATTTCTAAGAATTCAACAATCATTACAAGCATGTCCGAAAGACAACTGGACGAGGAAATTTAAATGAAATAGATACAGTACGAAGGAGACTCTGTCAACTGTGGATCGCCTCCGGATGATGCAGCTCGCCTAAGTCTCCAAATCCTCCACATTGCTATGAAAGTACATGTGCAATAAAAATGCACAGCAAGTATAGCATGAGTACAAAACAACGTGTACTCAATAAGTCGCCCGCCTAACCTCAGAGAGGTAGTGACGAGAGGTTGAATTAGACACTCACTAAGGGCCAGCAATTTATTTAACAGTGTAAAATGAACACGATAAGCATGTAAAGGCAGTAAAACAACATGTATGTAAGGCATTGAACTCCAAGTAAATACTGGAAATAAACAACAAATACCACTTTCTCATTATTTTCCAAATATCTTAAATAAACAATTGCCTCTTCATTTTCTCCCAAATATCTTATCACTTCAAAATCATGTAGAAAAAATTTAACGGTTCAACATGCGCATAAGAGATAAGAACAACCGGCCCGAGCCGTCATAATAATCACTCTGTGCACTTCCAAAGATCAAACGGCCCGTACCACAAGTGCACCTCTCAATAAAATACTCATGTCTATGCACTGCCGAGGATCGAACGGCCCGTACCAAAAGTGCATCTCTCAATATAATAATCCTCTCTGTGCACTACCGAGGATCGAACGACCCGTCCCATAATGCACCCTTCAATATAATAATCATATCTATGCACTACCGAGGATCGAACGGCCTGTACCAAAAGTGCATCTCTCAATATAATAATCCTCTTTATGCACTGCCGAGGATCGAACGGCCCATCCCATAAGTTCACCTCTCAATTTAATAATCATATATATGCACTACCGGGGATCGAACGGCCCGTAGAAAAAGTGCATTCTAAACCTGCCGTGGCGTACGACCCGCTCCCATGATAGTAGGGGAAATAACACTCTGCTCGCGGAATGTAAATTGTGAAGCTATCACAAGCAGACATGCACAATCAACAATAAACCCCGAATACGTCGGTTACACAAATACTCAAGTAAATGACCAATTTCTCTTTTAAAAACAACAAATAGCATTTAAATCCCTTTTTCGAAATTAACTTGCCGAGTTTTATATAACGTTTAATAACACAACCTTATTCGGAAATACAATTGCCCGCGAAGGAAATAAATTCTCTTTTTAGATGATTTAGAAAATAAACTCTAATCTTCCTTAGTCATTAAATTACGACTTCAATTATATTAGCAGTCTAACATCACAGACAAGATCACAGGTACAACATGTAAGGCATGCTAGTGGGTCCTAGGCTACCCGGACATGGCATAGTAGTAGCTACGCACGGACTCCCGTCACCTCGTGCGTACGTAGCCTGCGAAGATAATAGCATGTATTGAATTAATTCACCTAGGGGGGACGATTCCCCCTCACAAAGTTTGAAAGGAGACTTACCTCGCTTCGAAATTCCAACACCGGCTTCCAAGCCCCTCAGATGACTCCAACGGACACACAACGCTCCGAAACTACCACATAATGGCAAAGCAGATGAAAATTCATCCTAAGACTCACAACAAATTCAGATTATATACTTTCCTAACCCCCCTCGGAGAAAAGGCCAAAATTCCCTCGGGCCCACGTGCCCGGGAATCTGAAATTCTCGAAGATACATTCTACCCATAGCCCTACTAGTTCAATCATGCAATTTACTCTACATTCCATTCCCAAATTCGCGGCTAAATTCAAAATTTACATTTTCTAGGCTTCTTCAAAAATTTCCCAAATTCCTACCAATTTCCATGTCTAGTCCATGCATAATATCTTTTATTCCTCTAACAAACGGAAGGAGTTTACTTACCTTGATGCCTGACGAGAATCCCCCTTGAAATTCTCTCCAAAAATTGCCCATGACAATGAAAAATGTGAGAGAAATGGCACAACCCGACTTCAAAACATTCTGCCCAGACCTCTTTCGCACCTGCGTTCCAATGGCCGCTCCTGCGGCTCCTCACCTGTGGAAATTCGATCGCAGGTGCGACTCTGACTTGACCCAACAAATTCCAGCTCCTGCGATCCCCTCTTCGCACCTGCTATTCCGCAGGTACGACCAACCTTCCGCACCTGCGGCCTCCTCAGCTCCAGCCCCAATCTCGCTCCAGCGGCGCCCTTAGCCGCACTTGTGGTCAAAGCCTCGCAGGTGCGATTACACCAGATGACAACAAGCTTCACCCCTTTTTCCAACTTCAACTTTGATCCGTTAACCACCCGGAATCCACCCGGAATCCACCCGAGGATCCTGAGACCCCGTCCAATCACACCAACCTGTCCCAAAACATGACGCGGACTTGCTCGAGCCCTCAAATCACATCAAACAACGCCGAAATCACGAATCGCACTCAAATCCAATTCTTTAAGAACTTAGAATTTCAATCATCTACATCCGACGCCGAAACCTATCAAATCACACCCGATTGACCTCAAATTTTGCACACAAGTCATATTCAACATTAAGGACCTGCTCTAACTTCCGGAATCGCATTCCGACCTCGATATCAAAAGTTTCACTTCCGGTCGGATTTCTCAAAAACCTTCAAGTTTCTATCTTTAGCCAAATGACCCCAAAATGACATACAAAAATCCAAATTCACTTCCGATCGCTCTCCAAATTCCAGAATCACCATACGGAGCTATTCCCAAACTCGGAATCCCAAACGGACATAAACCTCACAAATATGCACTTCAAGCCCAAATTCATGAAATCCTTCTAAAATGCTAACTTCCACAATATACACCAAAGCGCTCCCGGGTTATCCAAACCTCGAGCCGGACATACACTCAAGTCCGAAATCATCATACGAACCTGCTGGAACCTTCAAATCTTGATTCGGAGGTCATTTACTCAAAATTCCAATCTTAGTTGATTTCTCCAACTTAAGGCTTCTGAAAAGAGAATTTTCTTTCCAAATCAATTCTAAACTTCCTGGAATTCAATTCCGACCACGCCCACGGGGCATAATACCTAAAATGAAGCTGCTCACGACCTCAAACCGCTGAACAACGTGCTAGAGCTCAAAACGACCAGTCGGGTCGTTATATTCTCCCCACTTAAACCGATGTTCTTCCTCGAACGTGCCAAGAACTGCTATGGAGTTATCTGAAATCACTGTTTAACATTTCGAGCACCTGGCCATGCTACCACAACCTAGTCGAGCACAATAGCTTGATCAAATCTGGAGATTTCTTCTTTATTCCATATAATAAGCTCAGAATTCATTCAAACACTTGAAATTTCTCTGCAAGGCCTAGTTCCTACATATAAACACTGTATCAACTACCACACGATATACCAGAACATGACCGCATACCTTTGCTGAATCAGCACCATGCACCGTATAACTCATCATCTGACCACGATGACACTCCCTGAACCATAATAGCCAAAATTCCACGAATCTGATGCTCCCAATGCACCTCATGATATATATACATATATCCTGCTATAATGATAGCGATACCACCACAACGGAGGAAATGCGCAGAAATTCATACTCAACTGCAGAGATAACAAATCCTTGAATACCTCATCTTGACTAGAATCATCATTTCATTATGAACCTAAATAATGGTATTTGTTCTTTAATATACACTTCACATAGCCTCATCGCACTGATCCCTGACTCGATAATCTCGTCTCACCCAGTATGAACTGCTCAGACAACAAAACACCCCAAACATGGCCAACAGCCTCACATGATACCACATCGCGCCAATGTACCATAACTCGAACATGATAATAAGAAACGACTCAAGATAGAACTATTCAGCTCACACAACTAATATGAATTATTACCAGAAAATAAGAAATAAAACACAAGAAAATAAATACATATTGACCCTTCTCATCATCACACTGTTGCGGCGTGCAACCCGATCCAAATAACATACCCGTGGCGGCGTGCCACCCGATACCATCATAAAACTCACATAAGGAAACATACGCGAAGTTGAATCGCTCACTATTACAAATTACTGAATATCGATCACAAGCACGCTAAGTGCATAATACCATCATGGGGAGACTGATAGAACCCTATGCAAACAAACTCAAGCACAACTGAGGTGCGATATATATATACACTCTGGATCTCAAGAGCTATCCTACTCACATATCATCCCCACTACTTGGGACCTCAACACATAAGAAATTATCAAAGCCGTTTCACAACTCACACGGCACAATCACAATAACACATGAATTTGACGAAGACGGAACAACACCCGTTGTTCTAATACCTTTCCATGAAAAGCGCTCTACTGAAAGGAACATGCCTGGCTCATAGGGAGTCCATAATCATATTTAGATCTATCCACAAACATCGAGCCACCTTGCTCGCACCAACTAAGCTAATAGCATTTTCCTGGGTCCATATTAATCCACCTTCTCTCATAATACACGAGATCAACTATCATCACCGGGACTAACACCCCATAATCCATAATCAACTGAACCGAACGCCCTTCAGGCATAAATTCTTAATTAAGCAATATTGCACTTCTTTATACTTAGTCCAAATCTGAAATCCATCAAGTGACTACATGTCACACTTTATACAATCTTTCCGCGGTCATCCTTCCACGACCTTCCACACAAGGCAACAAGTCTGCCCATCAATAACACCGACCACACTAAGGCCGCAAAACACATCAAGAACCCATGACCAGGGTACAAAGCCTCTTTCACCGAGTATCAATCTCAGGTGACACTGAAGATAACACCAGCTTACTCTGAACTTTCAAATCACTTTGTCTTGCTCTTCCGAGCTCATGACATCCTTATAAATATCAGACCTAAATCTCGATTCTTACTCCCAGTTAACCACCAATAGGGTGAACACTTCATCATATAGGAACTTTTTACTTGACTCAATTCAAGAGTACCATCTCAACACACGAGTGAATTCCCATTATCACCCAATCATGCAAATCCTTAAGTAGTAGTCTATACCACCATAACCCTTTTGCGGTCCGCCTACACCTGACCTGCCATAGCACTCAAATTCTCCCTCATGTGATCTGTTACGACGGCCGACAAAGCCCCGCACACACCGGCACAAACCACATGCATAACTAAATCACATCAAAGGAACCGATCACTGCCGCAAATATGCCATTTCAACCATGACTAATCAATCTATCTTCTTTTAATCATCTTCAATTTCCTCAGGAATAATAACAACTTCCTTCAACCCATAGCAAACTCAACCCTCACTCATCCCGAATGACCTTGATTCACGAGACTATGCTGCCCAAATCCCGCAACCCCTCTCATACCCTTCTGATAATCTTTTCTTCAATCCGGAGTCTATTTCTCTCACTCCTCCAATATTATCCTGCATGCTGAAACATATCATAGAACATTCCAACCATCCTCTTTTTTCTAAGAGATTACACCACAAAAGCTCGATTCTCGATCATACTGCTGCCTGAAATCCTTAAACGCTGCATTCTTAACTTTTGAACTCTCTAGGACCGCTATTGATAGTCACCCACTCTGACTGGCCCCGAATACAATCAACTCCAAGGCTCTCCTAGCACAGGAACACCTTTTTCAATTAACCACGTGACTGAGTCACTATCCTTACGACTCGCCCATGCCTTAAGCATAAATTCTGAATCTTCCAAAGCCTAACCCTGATCCGATAGGGCCAACTTTTGCACATATGCAGTTATGATCTCTCCCCCACTTTGCGACTGCTCGACTTCCGCTTCTTACACCTAGCCTCCTAGAGATGGAACCACCGCCTAGCCTCACTCCAGGACCATTCTCCGTAGCTCTCAAACCAACAGATCACCACGACATCAAGCTCTCCGAAGATCGTCTTCCTCTAGCTGCCTTCATTACCAACCCTTACCCGGTACTGAACCACCGCATCTCACGATCTCTTCCAGCTGCTTTCTTCAATACTCCTTATTGATACTCGGACCCCATACAACCGAAGAAACAAAAGCAACAAAAAACTTAACACATTTCATTCGATCAATGACGATGACTACACGTCACAGGTGCATATCCCATCTCACTTGCAGACACCAAGTCTTACTACTTTATCAACCCCAACCGGACCATTCATAACCCAAATGACTTTCCTCTACTGGCACTAGAATACCGAAATCTCAAAATCACACTCTGAGAAGACCTCCCTTAAAACCATTCATCATCCCCAACATACGGGCAAGCATTCTATCATCATAACGACACCGCACAAAAACAAATTGCAAATATCATCACTACCCGAGCACATCCTTAAGGCTCCCAGAAACACATCTATTGAGCTGAAATACATATGACCCTTTTGCAGGGCATAACAATAGCCACGACCAATTACACATGGAAGCATCTCGGATTACATTCGTAGTACCCTTTCCATTCCTCAGATTTCTGATCCATAGCAAGCGCTTCTCGACGCGTAAGAAGATTGAGTAGGAATTAACATAGGCATAAGCCTCAAAGGAATCAACTCGCACGACGAAGCATCAAGAAGGGAAGTACTCCTAACAACCCTGTAGCCTCTCAAAGATAAGTACAGACGTCTCCATACCGATCCGCAAGACTCTACTAGACTTGCTCATGACTCGTGAGACCTACGGGAACCTAGCGCTCTAATACCATGTTGTCACGAACAAAATTCTACGAGTCCTGATGGCGCCGGACACCACTGTCAGGCAAGCCAGCCCCTTAATTTGTTGAAATAACTTTCTGGTTTTTGACATTTATGAAAAATATTTCCTTTCACTTTATTACATATCAACCAAATAAAAACCAGTTAATTAAAACAATGGTTTAAAGATTTCACTTAAGCAATTATATCCCAATACATATCCAGAACGTAGGGTCACAGGTACATGAAAATTTAAAATAATTCAAATATCATTACAAGCCTGTCCGAAATACAACTGGACAAGGAAATTTAAATGAAATAGATACAGTACGAAGGAGACTCTATCAGCTGCGGATTGCCTCTAGATGATGCGGATCACCTAAGTCTCCAAATCCTCCACATTGTTATGAAAGTACATGTGCAATAAAAATGCACATCAAGTGTAGCATGAGTACAAAACAACGTGTACTCAGTAAGTCGCCCGCCTAACCTCAGAGAGGTAGTGACGAGAGGTCAAATTAGACACTCACTAAGGGCCAGCAATTTATTTAACAGTGTAAAATGAACACGATAAGTATGTAAAGGCAGTAAAGCAACATGTATGTAAGGCACCGAACTCCAAGTAAATACTGGAAATAAACAACAAATACCACTTTCTCATTATTTTCCAAATATCTTAAATAAACAATTGCCTCTTTATTTTCTCCCAAATATCTTATCACTTCAAAA
Organism: Nicotiana paniculata; assembly: GCA_005239505.1. Classification (NCBI taxonomy): domain Eukaryota; kingdom Viridiplantae; phylum Streptophyta; class Magnoliopsida; order Solanales; family Solanaceae; genus Nicotiana; species Nicotiana paniculata. The sequence continues at coordinate 24,231 of ML366030.1, forward strand.
TCATGTAGAAAATATTTAACAGTTTAACATGCGCATACGGGATAAGAACAACCGGCCTGAGCCGTCATAATAATCACTTTGTGCACTGCCGAGGATCGAACGGCCCGTACCACAAGCGCACCTCTCAGTAAAATACTCATGTCTATGCACTGCCGAGGATCGAACGGCCCGTACCAAAAGTGCATCTCTCAATATAATAATCCTCTCTGTGCACTGCCGAGGATCGAACGGCCCGTACCAAAAGTGCATCTCTCAATATAATAATCCTCTCTGTGCACTGCCGAGGATCGAACGGCCCGTCCCATAAGTGTACCCCTCAATATAATAATCATATATGTGCACTGCCGAGGATCGAACAGCCTATACCAAAAGTGCATCTCTCAATATAATAATCCTCTTTGTGCATTGCCGAGGATCGAACGACCCATCCCTTAAGTGCACCTCTCAATATAATAATCATATCTATGCACTGCCGAGGATCGAACAGCCCGTACCAAAAGTGCATTCCAAACCCGCCATGGCGTATGGCCCGCTCCCATGAGAGTAGGGGAAATAACACTCCGCTCACGGAATGTAAATTGCGAAGCGGTGGTCGCAAGTAGACATACACAATCAACAATCCACTTCGAATACGTCGGGAAAAAAAATACTCAAGTAAATGACCGATTTCTCTTTTAAAAACAACAAATAGCATTTAAATCCCTTTTTCGAAATTCACTTGCCGAGTTTTATATAACATTTAATAACACAACCTTATTCGGAAATACAATTGCCCGCGAAGGAAATAAATTCTCTTTTTAGATGATTTAGAAAATAAACTCTAATCTTCCTTAGTCATTAAATTACAATTTCAATTATATTAGCAGTCTAACATCACAGACAAGATCACAGGTACAACAGGTAAGGCATGCTAGTGGGTCCTAGGCTACCCGGACATGGCATAGTAGTAGCTACGCACAGACTCCCATCACCTCGTGCGTACGTAGCCCCCGAATATAATAGCATGTATTGAATTAATTCACCTAGGGGGACGATTCCCCCTCACAAAGTTAGAAAGGAGACTTACCTCGCTCCGAAATTCCAACACCGGCTTCCAAGCCCCTTAGATGACTCCAACGGACGCACAACGCTCCGAAACTACCACATAATGGCAAAGCAAATGAAAATTCATCCTAATACTCACAAAAAATTCAGAGATATACTTTCCCAACTTCGCTCGGAGAAAATACCAAAATTCCCTCGGGCCCACGTGCCCAAAAATCCAAAATTCTCGAAGATACATTCTACCCATAGTCCTACTAGTTCAATCATTCAATTTACTCTACATTCCGTACTCAAATTCGTGGCTAAATTCCAAATTTACATTTTCTAGGCTTCTTCAAAAATTTCTCAAATTCCTAACAATTTCCATGTCTAATCCACGCATAATATCTTGTATTCATCTAACAAATGAAAGGAGTTTACTTACCTTGATGCCTGACGAGAATCCCCCTTGAAATGCTCTCCAAAAATTGCCCATGACAATGAAAAATGTGAGAGAAATCGCACAACCCGAATTTAAAACATTATGCCCAGGCCTTTTTCGCACCTGCGATCCAATGGCCGCTCCTGCGGCTCCGCACCTGCGGAAAATCCATCGCATATGCGGCTCTGACTTGACCCAGCAAATTCCCGCTCCTGCGATCCCCTCTTCGCACCTGCGATTCCGCATGTGCGACCAATCTTCCTTACCTGAGGCCTCCTCAGATCCATCCCCAATCCCGCTCCTGCGGCGCCCTTAACTGCAACTGCGGTCAAAGCCTCGCAGGTGCGATTACACCAGATGACAGCAAGCTTCAGCCCTTTTTCCGACTTCAACTTTAATCCGTTAACCACCCGGAATCCACCCGAGGGCCCCGAGACTCCGTCTAATCACACCAAATTGTCCCAAAACATGACACGGACTTGCCCGTGCCCTCAAATCACATCAAACAATGCCGAAATCATGAATCTCACTCAAATCCAATTCTTTAAGAACTTAGAATTTCAAACTTCTACATATGACGCTGAAACCTATCAAATCACACCCCATTGACCTCAAATTTTTCACACAAGTCATATTCACGGACCTGCTCCAACTTCCGGAATCGCATTCCGACCTCGATATCAAAACTTCCACTTCCGGTCGGATTTCTCAAAAACCTTCAAATTTCTATCTTTAGCCAAATGACCCCAAAATGACCTACGGACATTCAAATTCACTTCTTATCGCTCTCCCAATTCTAGAATCACCATACGGAGCTATTCCCAAACTCGGAATCCCAAACGGACATCAACCTCACTAATATGCACTTCAAGCCCAATTTCATGAAATCCTTCTAAAATTCTAACTTCTACAATATACCCCGAAGCGCTCCCGCGTTATCAAAACCTCGAGCCGGACATACACCCAAGTCCGAAATCATCATACGACTGCTAGAACCTTCAAATCTTGATTCAGAGGTCGTTTACTCAAAATTCCAATCTTAGTTGATTTCTCCAACTTAAAACTTCTGAAATGAGAATTTTCTTTCCAAATAAATTCTAAACTTCCTGGAATTCAATTCCGGCCATGCCCATGGGGCATAATACCTGAAACAAAGCTGCTTACGACTTCAAACTGCTGAACGACGCGCTAGAGCTCAAAACGACCGGTCAGGTCATTACACCAGCCCAGCTATTATAAATATCGAATTAAAACCGGGCAGAACCCTTTCTTCTCCAATTTTTCGAGGTTCCCGCCCTAAAAACGAGTTTTCTTCAACAATCTTCATCCCTAATTCATAGGTAATCAATTCCAAACCTTGTTCTTTCAATTCCTTACTATTTTGTATCACTTTTAAAGCAAAAACAAAGAATTTTCATGGTAAAAATTTAGGATTTTCGTATAATTAGGGGGTTTTGTAAAAAAATGAATTTTTATATCAAATTAAGGTCGGATTTCAAAACTAATAGCATATTTGGGTTCGTGGGTGAATGGGTAAACATAATTTTGTCCGAACCCCGAGTTTAGACCAAGTAGGCCCGGGGTCGGGTTTTCACTTTTTTTGAGAAAACTTAGGAAAAATTATATTTTTCAATAAAGCTTGTTCCTTTAGCATTAGTTAATGATATTAAGTTAATTTTGATTAGATTTGAGCAAATTAGAGGTGAATTCAAAAGGAGAAGTAATAATTGAGCAGTGAGTGGCCTGCGGAGTTGAGGTAAGTGTTTGGTCTAACTTTGGCTTGAGGGAATAGGACTCCCCACTTGTTTGCTACGTGAAATGCATGGGCGTGGTGTATAGGTGTGGTGACAAGTATCTATGCACCACCCAAATTGTCTGTTAAACATGATCCCCTTCCCGTTCCCCACTTATTTGATCATTATCTTAATTGTTATATGCTCATTATTGCTTCTATGTTGTTAGATATTGTTGTTATTATTTGGAAAGAGTATTGGTTGTTTGAGCTGGTTTCCTTGTGATATGTATAACGGTTGAGAGGTTTGGCATTATTTTTACGAATTATGTATATTTATTTACGTTCCTGGTGGTTTCGTTTTGATAATATTGAGGAGGTTGTGACAAATGCAGTCTAACTGTTTCGTAATTGTTAAGGTTCACGTGGTTATTGGGGTTCATTGAGTTATTTCCAATCGTTGTTGTAAGTGTGTTAAAATTGTTGGTTGTTCTCTTGAGTTTTTCATAGTATATAAAGACTGAGCTGGATTGACAGTGTTATGGTGTTTACTTATATTCTGGTTGGTTTTATTGTGAAATGATATTGGTTAAAGCTTACGAGCTATATGATTTTCTGTCTGAAATTGTGGAAATAACAGTATTGTGAAAGGCTTGGCCTCAATTGTGAAATTCTTTATGAATAAATTGATATGATAAGTCTGGTGGGAGTGGGTTGCACGCCGCAACAAGGAGTGATAAGGGTGGACAGGTGGGATCGGGTTGCACGCCGCAACAGGAGCAATAAGGGTGATATATTTAGGGATGAGCAATAAGGGAGGACAGGTGGAGCGGGTTGCACGCCGCAACAAGGAGCGATAATGGAGGACATTTATATTTTTTTTTACTGATTTTCAAAGAAAATAAAGATTTGAAAACCTACTATTTTATTTTCACTACTTTTCGCATTTCTTGCACTATTTTTATTTAAAGTTAAAGTTTGGAAACTTGGAAATTATTTGAGAGTTGGTTATAGCTGAGGCCTGGAAAAGGCGGCGGAGTTATTTTATTTATGTTGCAGTACTTAATCAATTGTTTAGAATTCCTTCTTGGTTTATATTTATTGTCTCGGTTATATTTTTCTTGTTCATGTAGAATTGTTTTAGTTTTTTATTGTACATATTATGGACACAGGTTATATGTTGTTAATGCCTCGCCGTAGCCTCATCACTACTTCGTCGAGGTTAGGCTCGGCACTTACTCAGTACATGGGGTCGGTTGTACCGATACTACACTAACACTCTTTTGTGCAGATCCAGGTACCGACCAGCAGTAGAGATATTTAGAGCGGCTATTCAATTATTCGGAGACATGAGGTATATCTGCCGGCATTCGCAGATCCCGAGAGCCTTCTCCTATTTTCATAAACGCAGATCCCGGGAATTTGGGTCGTGACAATTCCATCAACTAACTATTAGGTCGTCAATGTAAATTATTATTGTCCAATTTATCAGGCGTATTGACCCACGAAAGAATCCCGCCTTATAATAAATCAAAATAAATAATAATATACACATATAATAATAATTATATCAAGATTAAGAGTATAAGTACTTTTAATGGATAGAGAATTTATTTTATTAAGTCAGTATAAAGTACTTATCTCTACTTGGTCCGTTCAATACATACAAAATGTACTAGCACAAGAAGTTGTAATTAAACCATTCCCATAATCAAGATAAATTATATTTAATTTTGTCCTACAATCATTCCTGATGGTTTGTCCACTTCCATCATTAGATTGTGAACTCAAACTTTATACTTATAAGAACCGATGATTTAATCTTCCGTGTATAAGCTAAACTCTATACACTAAATCATCTACTATATAAGCAAAAGACACAAACTAATATATGATCTATTTAAAAATTTATTAAAATTGAATGAACAATTATATCATAATAAATACTATATCTAAACCAAACAGATGATTAATAGTATATATCCCAACAATCTCCCACTTAGACTTTTAACCATGACAATTGTCAGAATATACTATATCTAAACGCATGATTAATAGTATATGCTCCAAAAATCTCCCACTTAGACTCATAACCACACATCTACAACTTTCTCATGCATTCTTTTACATGACTATTAAAAAGTCTTCACCAAATAAGATTTTGTTAAAGAGTCTTGACAAGTTATTTCTGATGATATATTTGTCCAATAGTGCTTTGTCGTAGCCATCTAGTTTGGTATTAAACTCTTCAGGGATCCTGTTACGGAAACTATCCCAAGAGTGTACACCGAACTACGATTTTCATTAGCATTCTCCCACTTCGATGAAGTACTACTAATATTACCTTCATTACCTTACGACATTAAAATGTTAGTGACCTCTTACTATAGTGTTCGCTGTTCAAACATCACTCTCACTCTATAAAGGCATATTATGTCTATTAACGTTCTCCCGCTACTTAAATTCAATGGAACGTCAATTCTGACGTGTGGGTTTTGATGTTCTTGAACATCTAGTTATTTATTTGCCCAGGTCCTGTAAAAATAGTTTACTTCTAAGAACATGGCAGTCCTTTATCTAGAAAAATGCATTTGTTTTAACAATTACCGTATTTTCTTTAGGACAATAAAATAAAGCTCCATTCAGTTTCTTGTATATTCAATAAACATGCACCTATCCATTCATAGTTCCAACTTACGTATTCGCTTTCCCTTTTAGCACATATGCTGGACAATCCTATATCTGAACATGTCGCAGACTAAGCTTACATTCAGTCCACAGTTATATAGATGTCACATGTACTAACTTAGAAGGAACTAAATTCAGAATGTAATTTGCAGTTTCTAGGAGATATTCCAAAAAAAAAAGAAGACAAATCTGAATAACACGTCATTAATCTATTCATATCCAAAAGAGGCTTATTTCTTCATTCTACCACACCACTCTATTATGGTGTAGACAATTGAGATGCAATCCCTTGTTCTGATAAGTAACAAAAGAACTCTTTAGGGAGGTGCTTGCCACTACAATCAAATCGCAGTAACTTAATATATTTCCTTGGTGCTTCTCCGTTTCAAATCCTAAAAACTTTGAATTACTTAATTCATTAAGACTTACGTTGCATCAAATAATATATTAATATTTTGAGTAATCATTTGTGAATGTCACAAAAATACTCAAAACTATCTCTTACTAGTATGTTCATTTAACCATACAAATCATAAGGGATTCATTCTAGCTTATCACTAGCTATATTTCCTTTTAAAGGGAAAGAACCTTTTGTCAAATTTCCTTCCAAACGGGATCTACAAGTTGGTAGTGACTCTACTTTAAATGAACTTTAAGATCCATCCTTGACCAACTTGAAAACCTATCCAGATTAATGTGACTTAGACAACGGTGAACGATAAGTTTTACTCAATATTGAAGAACATATTCTCTTATGAGATAAACTAATATTGTTCTGTTTAGGAGAGATTAATATAAAATAACAAGGTCATGCATTCATGTACCACAAGAGATAAAATGTTTATCAAGCTAAATAACTCAAGAGTTATTTGAATCTTAAAACAAATATCCATCTCTTATTTTTCCCATAAACCAGAATTAAATTCCTTCCAACAAAAGGTACATATATTGCATCCTTTAAATTAATGTATTATCACTATTAAAATAAAACTTTAACAATTAATACGACAAATTACATAAAGTCATTGTGGAGTTGAGATAAAAATATCAAACAGGTCCTAATAAGTCAAAATACTGAATAATAAAATTCAGGTTGCATTCAATATTTATATACATACATGCATCTCAAATAATAAATTTTGATGGTAAAAGAATCATTCATGCAAAGTATATTACATAATGCAAGAATTATACAATCCATAAATAAATAGAACCAACTCAGATGGAGAGTATACTATTATTTTCAGTCAATAGTATATAACCTTTTAATATAAAAATTTTAAACGTACTACACATATATGTATTCATGCATCGTGAATATCAATTTTGATTGGAAAAGAACTACTCATGCAACATACATATGTAATGCCAGATTATTCACTCAAATAAATTAAAACAGACCCAACTCAGATGGAAATTATACTGTTAATTTAAGTCAAGTGAACATCATTTTTAATAGCTCTAGTTCACTCTATTTCCATTGATCCAGCATGTATACTTATATGGAGAGTAAGTACACGATATCAATTACTAGTATTTCACCTAGTGAGCTTACAATAAATTTATCCGATATGGAGGAAGACCAAAAGTCAACGTGTAAATTTATTACTCACTTAAAATGAATAGTGGAAGACCATAGAAATATATTTTTATCACCACTTAATCATGATTACATTTTAGTTACAAAATTGATTCAACCCTTAAACTCAGACAAAGAGTTAATACAGGTTATCAATAAGTTATAACTATATCCAGTGAGTTCATAATAAATTTATCTGATATGGAGGAAGAGCTAATGTCAACACGTAAATTTATTATCTCACTATAAATAAAAATTAAAGATCATAGGGTTAATTTCTATCACCACTTTATCACAACCACGAACTTTTCTATGAGGATTCAGTTTCATAATTAAAAAAAAATGCTCGATCCCATTTAAAAAGTCTTAAAATGCTAAAATTAACGGTTTTCACTACATAACATTGAGTATTGTTCACTGGGTTGTTTCTGTTAAACCTACCAAATTTCAGATCAATCGGAGATCGTTAAAATCACAATCTCCAAAAATTGCATCCAAATCTGGAAAATTACCATTTTAAGAAGTTTTTAAGAATTTAAAATATGACCTACATTCTTATCATATACCAATTCATGTCAAATCAACATGTGTTATCATATTCCAGATTAGACATAAATAAAATGATAGAAAGAATGACTTTACGTATGTAAATCACATTTTAATCCACCAAATGTAACGACCCGATCGATCGTTCCGAGAGTTTAGCCATGTTTCCCCTATTTCAGCTTTAGCATGTGTTATTTAACCAAATTATGTTGTTTTGGGTCGGTTGGTTGGGGTTCGGAGTGGTCTTGGTGAGAAATGAGACACTTAGTCTCTTAAGTTGGCCTTATGGTTAGAAAAGTCAACTAGAAGTTGACTATTACGTAAACGATCTAGGAGTTTTTCAGGTAGAAGCTGGCGATCGCAACCTCGTTTTCTCCTTCTTTACCTTCCTATCACCTTTTATTATTTCAGACAGTATTATGTCAACCTTGTATTTCGACATTTTATTTATAGTATCTCATGACTCGGTGACACTAGTTCTGGGATTGGTTTTTATTTATGTTTTAATAATGATAAACTTTTAAATGGATTTGTAATGATACTTTTGCAACTAAATTAATGATTTTTCTGAAAAACAACTTTAAACCAAAACAAAATATGTGGCTTGCCCGATTCCATGACAGGCACCATCACGGCCGGGTATTTTGGCGTCGTGACAAGTTGGTATTAGAGCTCTAGGTTATGTAGGTCTCACCAGTCATGAGCAGGTTTAGTAGAGTCTTGTGGATCGTTACAGAGATGTCTGTACTTATCTTCGAGAGCTGCAGAACCCTTAGGAAAATCTCAAATTTTTGAATACTTGTCGTGTGAATCCATTAATTCAGCCTAAAGCGTAAATCTTTGAATTCCTTCCATGTATTCAGATATGCATGTGAGCGTTCGGTATCAACTGTGCATCGACGGCTTGTGATTTCCATGGGTGAGGTGCAAGATGTGATTTTAGCATGTTGATAATGGGCCAGCCTGGAGGACTTGAGGCCGGGTTTTGTCTGTGGCTTGAGTGCTAAGATTTCGATTGTGTGAGCACATGCATTTAGGACTTATATGTCCGTTTGTTTCCTTATTGGTGGGGTTTTTGTGACTGGATGACTATGTGGCAAGTGTGATTCGATGGTGAGGTGTGTTCAGATTGTTTGATTGTGACAAAATGATTGGCTGGAGATGTAGCAAGAACTATTGAGTGTTTGACTTCTCTCTTGAGTTGGCACATGGCTTCGAGTTGTGAGTGTATTGGAATACCTCTCATGGTTTTTAGTTGTGGAGTGAAGCGGATCTTTCTTGTTATGTTATGAGTTCCTGATGTATTTTGGGCTGATCAATGCCCCTGCAGCGTTCATGCATTTGATGAACATCGTATTTCAGCTGTATTTGGATTCCTTTGCTATTGTGTTCATTGATGAAATCTTGGTGTACTCTCGTAGCCAGAAGGAGCGTGCTCAGTCTTTGAGAGTTGTATTGCTTACATTGAGGGAGGATAAGCTTTATGCAAAGTCCTCCAAGTGTGAAGTTTGGCTCAGATTAGTAGCATTCTTGGGACACGTGGTGTCCAGTGAGGGTATCCAGGTGGTTAGACGAGTGTGGGGAGAGCTTCCAGAAGCTCAAGATTTCTTTGACCACAACTCCAGTGTTAGTTCTGCCATCAGCTTCCAGTTTTATACCGCATATCTTGATGCCTCGAGGATAGGTATTGGTTGTGTTTAATGTAGGAGGGTATAGTGATTGCGTAATAGCCATGATTTTTAGAAGGGTATAGAGAGAGATCTGTTTGAGGCTAAGCAAGCATGTCTAGTTCCCGCGGGGTGTCCTGAGATTGTGTGATCCTTAGGTGATTTTGTAGCGAGTCCTCTTTTACCAGTAATTGATATATGTTGCAATTTGCATTTAGATCGCTTGTGGAAGTTGGCACGTCTATTCCAATGGTGAATGCGATATTTGCAGATGATTGGAGATATTAGATGGTTTGTGTTATATGAGCTTATGAAGCATTTAGTTGAATCTCACTATGGTATTGTGGCGGTGATAGTGTATGGGCATTATGAGTTATTGTTGTCTTGATCTATGGTTTTGAGCCAAGTGGTGGAGTTTTCTAATGATAAGTTGGTTGCACAATTATGTGATGTATTGGATTCTATTCGAGGTATACTGGTGAATCAGTTATGATCTATAGAGGTGGAGTTTGAAAATGACTCGAGTAATGGAAATTTTTGGGTGCTTAAGAGATATCCAGCGGCTTATGAGCCTTAGGGCGATGTGGTTCTACGCTAGGGTCTTGCGTGGTGATTGCTGGTTGAGGATTTTGGTACTATGGAAAAGAGAAGAATCAATTAGAAGGTAATTCAGAAGGAACTCGGAGAAATAGGACAGCTTGGTAGTAGATTGGATCGACATGGTAATGTGTAATATCGGTTCTTTGGGTGCTTATGATGTGGTAAGGTTCTATGTGTGATTCGGGGCAATGCTCTTGGGTTTTGACGGCCTGCGTAGCTTGGTTGAACTAGAAGGATTCAGTCCTGACGGTTTGGTTTTGTGCAAATGGGATTCAGAGAGTCCTGGATGGTTTCTACATCGGTTAGAGATGTATAATTTCTTCTGGCATGAGAGGCATGTGATGTATAGTGATTTTACTTCTAGATGGGATCAAATGGAAAGTTCTTAGCTAGTGGAGTACGTAGTTGCTTGTGGCTCGGAAGAGATTATGTAGTTCTCATATTTATCATAGGATGGTATGGGTGTGCGGTATGTTTTGTAGGGTTGATATTTGCATGTGTGAGGTCACTGTTAAGTTCTGAAAGGAAGGTCATAAATTCTTGGGCAGCATGGACAATTTCAGATGACTAGGTAAATGATATCACTATTGGGTGGCTTGATGAGGGTATACATTTTAGAAAGGGCAATGTGTGGAGTTAAGGGTGCTTCACTAGTATTGCGATGCTCTCGTGTTGGATCGACTGCTAATATTCAAGGTTGCTTGGTGACACGGAAGAATTATAGAGGTATCCCTCGTGGAATGATTGAGTATTAGGGATGTGTTATATATTCGAGCAGTGGAGTTGGGATCAGATATGGTAATTTGTGCGCTTCATGGACTTCGAGATTGAGAGTTCTCATAAACAGTTTATTTTATGGTTGTGGATCGTGAGGATGCGAGCAAAGATAGTCAGATGTTAGTAAATGCCATGATTCAATCATTGTGAACCTTCGGAGAGTTATCTATTTGTTGTGGGTGACCAGGGTTTATTTAGGGTTATTGGTATGCCCAGTATGGGTGTGTGTTCTGCACCGGGTCGGAATTGTTGACTCTGAATTGCTATTGTTGAGGGATGTACCATTCGATTGTCATAGAGTTTATACATATTCTGTAGTGATCTATGAGTTACCCTTCGGTGTTGCAAGGAGTGGTGATTGTTGGTTATATGCACATATGGTGAGGATTTATTTGGGCTTTATAGCGGGATTTGAGTAAGGTAAGTAATTGGGTATTGCGGGATTGAGACGTATTGGTTATGTTCTTGCTGATTCGTGTGGCATGGTATCGTCCAATTCCCCCATTGTTATGGCAATGCACTTGGATTACTTGATGCCGAACTGCGTATGCTCATTGATTTTGAGCAAGGTGGCTTGAAGTATTTCATGTGGACCAGCGTTTGGATGGGATCACGCATTGTAGCGGAGTTATGTGGAGGTGTGCTTCTTGGTGTCAGATTTGTGTGTTTTAATTTTACGATGTGTGTCAGGATCTTAGCATGGTGTTGTGATGGTAATTGTTAATGGCAGGCTAGTCCTTTCGTGTGAATCTTTTCTATGATTTGAGTACATTGGGATGTTGATGTGGGGTGCACGAGTTGCACATGTTATGGATCTGGATGGTATTGATGCATCATGTCGCTAGAGTGATTGTGGTGGATGAGATGAGGTCGTCGGACCTAGAATGTGTAATTCTGGATCTGGTTACGGTATATTTGGGAAGATATTGATGTTGATCGGCTTAGAAACTTTGCAGTATTTCGTAGCGGAGACGGGGGAGTTCCATGACTGACTAATCGGATGAATCGTTACTAGTTTTGCGTGTTTCTTTTTTTCATCGGCAGTATATGAAAGTCTTTATAATGAACAGACCGATAATTTTGCGTTGTCATATCCCGTTCCCCTAAATGAGGCTCCCCATAGCGGCTTATTGTGATTTATGACTTGCGGGGACTGGTGGTTCGGGATTCAGAAGTGTTTAGAGTGCTATTAGGACATTTGGTTCCTTCAGTTTAGACTTTAAGGCCAAGTTTGACTTCGCTCAACATCTTTAGTAAACAACCTCGGATTCGAGTTTCGACGGTTCTGGTAGCTTCGTATGATAATTCCGGACTTCGGCGTATGTTCGGAATGGGTTTTGGATAACCCGGGAGCGTTTCGGCGCCCAATCTTGAAATAAGAGTTCCTTAAGTCCATACTATGGTTTGGGGCGTGTTTTTGTGTTATCGAGGTCCGAACGAAATTTCGAGAGAGGGAATAGTTCTGTTATGTCATTTATGACTTGCCTGCAAAATTTGTTGTCATTCCGAGTAGTATAGGTTGGTTCGACGCATTGTTAGTGAAGTCAAGAAAACTTAAAGTTCCTAAGTTTGGTTCTAGGGGATTTGAGGTGTGATTTTGAGTTTTAGCATTGTTGCGGGTGTTCCAAAGGCTCGAGCGATTCCGTATTATGATTTGGTACTTGTTGGTATGTTTGGACGGGGGCTCGGGTGGGCCCAACTGCCTCTCGAGCACCAAATGAGGCCAAAAACCAGCTGAAGCACTTACTGGTGCATCTGATCTGTTGTGACCGCAGGTGCGGTTGCCCAGTCGCAGGTGCGAGACTGCCCCTACGGTCCATGCCTCGCAGGTGCGACCCCCAGGTGGGTTGCCCAGTTCTCGCAGGTGCAGGCTCCTTTCTCGCAGGTGCGAAGACGTAGGAGCAGACTCCAGGCCGCAGGTGCGAGCCCAGGCCCTTGTCCTATTTTTCCGCAGGTGCGAGCTATTGCTCGCATATGCGAGACCGCAGGCGTGGTCGTCGAGTTGCAGGTGAGGAAACCCCTGTAGGCAGAAATGTCTTTAAGTGCGGGATTATCTCATTCCCACTCCATTTTCTTCTCACCATAGGCGATTGTGATAGCTTGGAAAAGAGCCCCACGACCCAGCCACTGTGAGGTAAGTAAATTCTATCCTAAAGTTATTTAATGCATGGTTACCTAGTTTAGTTAACTACCTAATTAGTGAAAAAATTAAGGATTTGGGTAGTAACCTAGGGCCTTAAAAAATTTAGAAAATTACCCGTGCATTGGCTATGAATTCATACAAAAATCATATATTAATGATCATTAGGTTATGGGTGAGTGTTTCCTTCAAGGATTTTTGAAAATCCGAGCATGCGGGCCCGGGGTTGGATTTTAGGATTTCTTCAATAATGATGAATTTAACTAAATAATAGGAGAATTCCATGCTTTGAGTATAATTTGATATATTTTCATAACGTTTGGTTAGCTTCGAGTCCTTTGGGTGACAAGTTCGGAGTTTCGGGCGCATTCTTGACCCGGGGAGTAGGTGCGATGTGAGGTGAGTCTCCTTTCTAACCTCGTAAGAGGGAATTGTCCCCGTAAGTATTTTAGATGCTATATGTGATAATTGTGGGGGCTACGTATGTACAAAGTGACGAGAGTCCGTACGTAGCGGCTATTATTATTATATCCGGGTAGTTAGGCCCACATCATTCCTTGTGTTTTACTTGATATGAACTATATTCTTAATAAATTAAATGTTACATGCGACTTATTTCCCTGAGATCACGGAATTTGAGAAAATTTGTAAGGAATTGTTTACTGAAAAGTAATTTAAAAAGTAATTGTGTGTGCATGTGACCTCTTCGCAAATTCACATTTCGCGAGCGGAGTGTGATTTCCCCCACTCTTATGGGAACGAGTCGTACGCCACGGTGGATCGGAAGATGCACTTTTGGTTCGGGCCGTTTGATCCTCGGCAGTGCATAGAGAGGGTTACTTTATGGCAAAGATGCACTTTTGGTTCGGCCCGTTCGATCCTCGGCAGTGCATAGATGTGAGTACTTTATGGAAAGGTGCACTTATGGTTCGGGCCGCTCGACCCTCGGCAGTTCACGGACATGACTATCTTATGACTCCGGCTAGTTGTCCTTACCCTGCATGCGCATGATTTATTTGTTACTAAATTCATGGACAATAATTTGGCAGATATTCTGGGAAAGATGAAACAGTAATTGTTTATTTATTTCCAGTACTTCCTTGGATTTCAGTGCCTTATATATATTTGCTGCTTCACTGCCTTTACATGCCTGCCGTTTCATCATATTCTGTTAAATTATATTGTTGTACCTTAGTGGGTGTCATGTCTACCTCTCTTCACTACCTCTTCAAGGTTAGGCGGGATACTCACTAGGTACATATATATTTATGTACTCATGCTACGGTTCTGTACTTAAATTGTACAGGTTCTGAGGCTGGTGCATCTGGTTGTCAGACCGGAGCTTGATTCTGATTATAGACGGACCTGACTTCACATTGAGCTGCTTTCTCCTGACGTTCTCCGGCAGTACCATGGGGTTTCTTTTGCTTATTTCCCGTCTATTTCTTTCAAACAGTGGGACTGTATATTGTTTCTTTTGTATATTCTGTTAGTATGCCCGTAGGACTATGACACTAGTTCCTGGCACACACGTGATAGTTATTATGGATTACGGGTCTGTATATATATTGGCTCACGCCTCCTCATGACTCCTTTTGATTAAAAACTGGCTAATCATCCTTGTCGATTTATGGTTTCAGTTTTAAAAACTAAGTCTATGTTGAAATGTTTAATCTAATAAGAAAGAACCCTTAGTAAATTGAGTGATGGCTTGCCTGACCCCGCCGTTGGGCGCCATCATGATCTAAGTTAGGATTTTGGGTCGTGACAATATTGTATCAGAGCACTAGGTTCACGTAAGTCTCACGAGTCACGGGCAAACCTAGTAGAGTCTTGTGGATCGGTACGAAGACGTCTGTACTATCTTCAGGAGGCTATGGGGTGTTAGGAAACCTCTCTTTGTTCTTATTCTATCATGCAGTCGATGATTTACTATACTCATTCTTCTATTCTCTCACAAATGGTGAGGACGCGTGCATCTGATGTTCCAGACCCAGGAAGGGCCGCCACCCCCGTTGTCCGAGGTCGTGGCAGAGGCAGGGGGAGGGCACTAACCCGAGGTAGAGAACGAGGGCCTCCCAGAGAAATTCCGGTTCCACCACCAGAGGACCCTATCATTGAGGAGCAGGACGAGGTGCCTCCAGCAGATCCCGCTCCCGTAGACTTCATGACGGCGCCAGGCTTCCAGACGGTCATGAGCCGTATGATGAGATTTATAGACACCATGTCCCATGCTGGTTTATTTCCAGCAGATCTTGCCACTTCTCAAGTAGGAGAGGGAGTCCAGACCCCTACTGCCCAGGCTGCAGGCCAATGCCCGTGGGTGGGGTCTAGCCTGTTGCAGCAGCACCTGAGCCTCGACCAGCTGCGGACGACGATCCGCAGAAGTTATTAGATAGATGGACTCGATTTCACCCTCTGGTCTTTGGGGGTGAGCGAGTCGAGGATTCCCATGAATTTGTGGATAGGTGCAGGGACAGACTACACAACATGAGGATACTAGAGTCCCATGGAGTGGATTTCACTACCTTCCAGTTGGAGGGCAGAACTCTTAGGTGGTGGCAGTCCTATATTCTCAGCAGGCCAGCAGATTCTCCTCCTGTCACTTGGGAGCAGTTCACGCAGATGTTTCTGGATAGATATATCCCACCCTCTGAGAGGGAAGAGCTGTGTATCAGTTTGAGCGGCTAGAGCAGGGACAGATGTCAATGACAGATTATGAGGCCAGATTTTCAGAGTTGTCACGCCATGCACTCATGATACTACCTACTGATGTAGAGAGGGTGTGGAGATTTGTGACTGGGTTGCATCTAGGTATTAGGGCCACCATGGCCCGAGAGGTGGAGATGGGTACTCTTTATCAGCTCGTGGTAGAGATTGCTCACAGAATCGAGGGGTATCGGTCGAGGAGCAGGGAGCAGGGGCAGCAGGACAAAAGGGATAGAATCTCCGGAGATTTAAGAGGTTCCCCAGCTAGGGGCAGAGGTCAGTTAGCAGTGGTCAGCTCAGCAGGCCTTTATATTCAGCACCTCCACCACCTCCTTGAGGTGTTCCACCGAGGCCTCATTTCAGCGGCATGCCAGAGCATTCCTACTGTCCTCCAGCCATTCAGAGTTCACCCAGTCGTTATCCCAGTCATCCGAGATCCTCCGACCCTGACTTCAGTGCTATGCCAGAGGGCTCACATCGCCCTCCGGCCATTCAGGGTTCTTCTTCGAGGCAGCAAGCTATGGTACCTAGGGGTTGTTACGAGTTTGGAGAGCCAGGCCATATGAGGAGGCATTGTCCAATGTTTTGGGGGAAGGCCGTGCAACAGGGTTATCAGTCGATGGGTCCAGCACCAGCAGTCCGGCCACCTAGAGGTGGAGGACATGTCGGCAGGGGTCGTCCTAGAGGTGGACTCCAGTCAAGGAGGGAGGGTCAGCCAGCTCCTGTTCACCCTGGTGGCCGGTACTCCAGCCAGATTCTATGCCATTCCAGCTAGATTAGATGCAGTGGCCTCAGACACCGTGATCACAGGTATGATCTCAGTATGTGGTAGAGAGGATTCAGTATTATTTGACCCAGGATCCAACTATTCATATGTTTCAGCATTATTTGATCATTTTTTGGATGCTCCTCGCGATTCCTTGGGTTCTCCTATATATGTCCACTCTTGTGGGCGATTCTGTGGTGGTAGACCGGATCTATCGGTCTTGTGTGATCACCTTCTGTGGGTTCGAGACCAGAGCGGACCTTTTATTGCTCGACATGGTTGATTTTGAGGTTATTCTAGGCATGGATTGGCTATCTCCTTATTATGACGTGTTAGATTGTCATGCCAAGATAGTTACTTTATCCATGCCCGAGTCGCCTAGGCTGGAGTGGAGAGGTTCCTCAGTTAGTGCAGCCAGCCGGGTTATTTCATTCATGAAGGCTCGACATATGGTCGAGAAAGGTTGTCTGGACTATCTTGCTTATGTGCGGGGCACCACCGCCGAGTCTCCAACGATTGATTCAGTACCAATGGTTCGAGAGTTTACTGATGTATTTCCTTCAGACTTTCCAGGCATGCCTCTGGACCGTGATATTGATTTCTGCATTGATTTAGCTCCAGGCACCCAGCCTATATCTATTCCTCCATACTGTATGGCTCCAAATGAGTTGAAGGAGCAACTTGAGGAGTTGTTAGCTAAGGGGTTCGTTAGGCCGAGTGTATCACCGTGGGGTGCTCCAGTTATGTTCGTGAAGAAGAAGGATGGGTCCATGCGGATGTGTATTGATTACCGCCAGTTGAACAAGGTTACCATTAAGAACAAGTATCCTTTGCCGCGCATCGATTTGACCAGTTTCAGGGTGCTCGAGTGTTTTCTAAGATTGATTTGAGATCGGGATATCATCAGTTGAAGATTCGGGCCTCAGATGTTCCAAAGACTGCTTTTCGTACGAGATATGGCCATTATGAGTTCCTGGTGATGTCCTTTGGCTTGACTAATGCCCTAGCAGCATTCATGGACTTGATGAATAGGGTGTTCATGCCGTATATTGATTCCTTTGTTATTGTCTTTATTGATGACATCTTGATTTACTCACGTAGCCTGGGGAGCACGAGCAGCATTTGAGATTTGTGTTGTAGACCTTGCGGGAACAGAAGCTATATGCTAAGTTCTCCAAGTGTGAGCTCTGGTTAGATTCAGTAGCATTCCTGGGGCATGTGGTATCTGTTGAGGGTATCAAGGTTGATCCTCAGAAGATTGGGGCAGTTCTGAGTTGGTCATGTCCTACTTCAGCTACAGAGATCAGGAGCTTTTTGGGCCTAGTAGGCTATTATCGCCGATTTGTGGAGGGGTTCTCTTTTATTGGAACTCCATTGACCAGATTGACTC
The DNA here is from genome assembly GCA_005239505.1 of Nicotiana paniculata. Taxonomy (NCBI): domain Eukaryota; kingdom Viridiplantae; phylum Streptophyta; class Magnoliopsida; order Solanales; family Solanaceae; genus Nicotiana; species Nicotiana paniculata. The sequence continues at coordinate 42,290 of ML366030.1, forward strand.
ATAATAAAGACCCATTTCGATGGTCTGACGAGTGTGAGGCGATCTTCCAGAAGCTCAAGGCGGCATTGATTTCAGCGCCAATTCTGGTATTGCCTTCCGGTTCTATGATGTACATAGTATATTACGACGCTTCACATGTTGGCTTGGGGTATGTGTTGATGTAGGAAGAGAGAATTATTGCTTATGATTCACGCCAGCTGAAGGTTCATGAAAATAATTATCATGTGCACGATTTAGAGTTGGCGGCGATTGTTCATGCTCTTAAGATTTGGAGGCACTACTTGTATGGGGTGTCCTGTGAGGTTTATACAGACCACCGCAGTTTGCAGCACTTGATCAATCAGAGAGATCTTAATCTGAGGCAGCGCATATGGCTTGAGTTATTGAAGGATTATGATATCACCATTCTTTATCATTCGGGCAAGGCAAATGTGGTAGCAGATGCTTTGAGCAGGAAGACGGAGAGTATGGGTAGCTTGGCTTATATTGCAGTAGAGGAGATACCTCTAGCCTTGGACATTCAGTCCTTGGCCAATCTTCTGGTGAGATTAGACCTTTCAGAGCCTCGTCGAGTTTTAGCACATGTGGTTGCTCAGTCTTCGTTATTTGGGGAGATTAAGGCCCGGCAGTTCGATGATCCGTGCTTAGCAGAGCTTTGGGAGACAGTGGTGCGGGGTGGTGCCAAAGAGTTTGCCATTGGAGAGGATGGTGTTTTGAGACTTCGGGGCCGTTTATGTGTTCCTAATGTTGATGTCCTGCGGGAGAGGATTCTTGAGGAGGCACGCATTTCTCGGTATTCTGTTCATCCTGGTGCTACGAAGATGTATCGTGATTTGAAACAGCATTACTGGTAGAGGCGGATGAACAGGGACATCGTGGAGTATGTGACTAGGTGTCGTAATTTCCGGCAGGTGAAGTATGAGCACCAGAGGCCAGGAGGCCTACTTCATCAGATGCCCACTCCTGAGTGGAAATGGGAGCGCATCACTATGGACTTCGTGGTTGGGTTGCCTCGGACTTTGCGGAAGGTTGACGCGGTTTGAGTCATTGTGGATAGATTGACCTAATCAGCACATTTCATTCATGTATCCACTACATATACTTATGAGAGGTTGGCCCATATCTACATTCGGGAGATAGTCCGGTTGCACGGTGTGCCGGTGTCCGTTATATCAGATCGAGGTCCTCAGTTCACCTCGCACTTCTGGAGAGCATTGCATAGTAAGATGGGCACCCAGATAGATCTCAGCGCAACATTTCACCCTCAGACTGATGGCCAGTCGGAGCGTACAGTTCAGATATTGGAGGACATGCTCAAGGCATGCGTGATTGACTTCGGGGACCAGTGGGACCAGTTCTTTCCTTTGGCCGAGTTTGCTTACAATAATAGTTACCAGCCCAGCATCGAGACGGCCCCATTTGAGGCTTTGTATGGTTGGCGATACGTTCCCCTATTTGGTGGTTTGAGCCTGGCGAGGCTAAGTTATATGGTACCGACCTGGTGAGGGATGCTTTGGAGAAGGTGAAGTTGATTCAGGAGAGGCTCCGCACAGCACAGTCCAGACAGAAGAGTTACGCGGATCAGAGGGAGCGTGCTGTATAATTTATGGAAGGAGACAAGGTTCTATTGAAGGTCTCGCCGATGAAGGGTATTATGAGGTTTGGGAAGAAGGGCAAGTTGAGACCGAGGTTTATAGGCCCCTTCGAGGTGTTGAGGCGAGTTGGGTGGGTTGCTTATGAGCTAGCCTTACCTCCCAATTTATCAGGAGTTCATTCGGTCTTTCATGTATCCATGCTCCGGAGGTACCATGTCGACTACTCTCACGTGGTTGATTTCAGCACTATTCAGTTGGATGAGAGGGTGGGCTACGAGGAGGATCCAGTTGCCATCATTGATAGACAGGGTTGCCAGTTTAGGTCCAATAGAGTTTCTGCAGTGAAGGTCCAGTGGAAGGGCCAACCAGTTGAGGAAGCAACCTTGGAGTCCGAGGAGGACATGCAGAGCAGATATCCGCGCTTATTCAGCACTTCAGGTATGATTCTAGACCCGTTCGAGGACGAACGTTCGTTTAAGAGGTGGAGAATGTAACGACCCGACCGGTCGTTTTGCGTTGTCAGATCCCGTTCCCCTAAATGAGGCTCCCCATAGCGGCTTATTGTGATTTATGACTTGCGACTGGTGATTCGGGATTCGGAAGTGTTTAGAGTGCTATTGGGACATTTGGTTCTGTCAGGTTGGCCTTTAAGGCCAAGTTTGACTTCAGTCAACATTTTTAGTAAACGACCTCGAAATCGAGTTTCGACGGTTCTGGTAGCTTCGTATGATGACTTTATACTTGGGCGTATGTTCGGAATGGGTTTTGGATGACCCGGGAGTGCTTCGACGCCCAATATTGAAATAAGAGTTCCTTAAGTCCATACTGTGGTTTGGGGCGTGTTTTGTGTTATCAAAGTTTGGATGGAATTCCGAGACCGGGAATAGTTCTGTTATGTCATTTATGACTTGCCTGCAAAATTTGGTGTCATTCTGAGTAGTATAGGTCGGTTCGGTGCATTGTTAGTGAAGTCAAGAAAACTTAAAGTTCCTAAGTTTGGATCTAGGGGTTTTGAGGTGTGATTTTGAGTTTTAGCATTGTTGCGGGTTTTCCGAAGGCTCGAGCGAGTCCGTATTATGATTTGGGATATGTTGGTATGTTTGGACGGGGGCTCGGGTGGGCCCAGGTGCCTCTCGGGCACCAAACGAGGCCAAAAAATAGCTGAAGCAGTTGCTGGTGCACCTGATTTGGTGTGACCGCAGATGCGGTTGCCCATTTCTCGCAGGTGCGAACCCCAGGTGGGTTTCCCAGTTCTCACAGGTGCGGTCTCCTTTCCCGTAGATGCTGAGCCGCAGGAGCGGACTCCAGGCCTGAGGTGCGATCCCAGGCCCTTGTCCCATTTTTCCGCAGGTGCGAGCTATTGCTCGCAGATGCGAGACCGCAGGTGCGGTTGTGGAGTCGCAGGTGCGGAAACCCCTATAGGCAGAAAGGTCTTTAAGTGCGGGATTATCTCATTCCCACTCCATTTTCTTCCACCATAGGCGATTGTGAGAGTTGGAAAAGAGCCCCACGACCCAGCCACTGTGAGGTAGGTAAATTCTATCCTAAAGTTAGTTAATGCATGAATTCCTAGCTTTGTTAACTACCTAATTAGTGAAAAAATTAAGGGTTTGGGTAGTAACCTAGGGCCTTTGAAAATTTAGAAAATTACCCGTGCATTAGCTATGAATTCATACAAAAATCATATATTAATGATCCTTAGGTTATGGGTGAGTGTTTCCTTCAAGAATTTTCGAAATCCGAGCATGCGGGCCCGAGGTTGGATTTTGGGATTTCTTCAAGAATGATGAATTTGACTAAATAATAGGAGAAGTTCATGTTTTGAGTATAATTTGATATATTTACGTAATGTTTGGTTAGCTTCGAGTCATTTGGGTGATGAGTTCAGAGTTTCGGGCGCATTCTTGACCCGGGGAGTAGGTGCGACGCGAGGTGAGTCTCCTTTCTAACCTCGTAAGAGGGAATTTTCCCCGTAGGTATTTTAAATGCTACATGTGATAAATGTGGGGGCCACATACGTACAAAGTGACGAGAGTCCTTACGTAGCGGCTATTATTATTATGTCTGGGTAGTTACGCCCACATCATGCCCTGTGTTTTACTTGATATGAACTATATGCTTAATAAATTAAATGTTACATGCGGTTTATTTCCCTTAGATAATGGAATTCGAGAAAATTTGTAAGGAATTGTTTATTGAAAAGTAATTTAAAAAGGAATAGTGTGTGTGCATGTGACCGCTTCGCAAATTTACATTCCGCGAGCGGAGTGTGATTTCCACCACTCTTATGGGAACGGGACCTACGCCACGGCGGATTGGAAGATGCACTTTTGGTTCGGGCCGTTCGATCCTCGGCAATGCATAGAGAGGATTACTTTATGGAAAAGATGCACTTTTGGTTCGAGCTGTTCGATCCTCGGCAGTGCATAGATGTGAGTACTTTATAGAAAGGTTCACTTATGGTTCGGGCCGCTCGACCCTCGGCAGTGCACGGACATTACTATCTTATGACTCCGGCTAGTTGTCCTTACCCTGCATGCGCATGATTTATTTGTTACTAAATTCATGGACAATGATTTGGCAGATATTCTGGGAAAGATGAAATAGTAATTGTTTATTTATTTCCAGTACTTCCTTGGATTTCAGTGCCTTATATATATTTGCTGCTTCACTGCCTTTACATGCCTGCCGTTTCATCATATTCTATTAAATTATATTGTTGGACCTTAGTGGGTGTCATGTCGACCTCTCGTCACTACCTCTTCAAGGTTAGGCGGGATACTCACTGGGCACATATATATTTATGTACTCATGCTACGGTTCTGTACTTAATTGTATAGGCTATGAGGCTGGTGCATCTGGTTGTCAGACCGGAGCTTGATTCTGATTATAGACGGACCTGACTTCACATTGAGCTGCTTTCTCCTGGCGATCTCCGGCAGCACCATGGGGTTTCTTTTGCTTATTTCCCGTCTATTTCTTTCAGACAGTGGGACTGTATATTGTATCTTTTGTATATTCTATTAGTATGCACGTAGGACTATGACACTAGTTCGTGGCACACACGTGATAGTTATTATGGATTACGGGTCTGTATATAAATTGGCTCACGCCTCCTCATGACTGCTTTTGATTAAAAACTGGCTAATTATCCTTGTCAATTTATGTTTTCAGTTTTAAAAACTGAGTATATGTTGAAATGTTTAATCTAATAAGAACCCTTAGTAAATTGAGTGTCGGCTTGCCTGAC
>ML366030.1:47177-105987 GCA_005239505.1 Nicotiana paniculata
CCCCCCGGTTAGGCGCCATCACGAACTAAGTTAGGATTTTGGGTCGTGACAGTGTTAGAACGAGGCTTTGCTTGATAAGAGGTTATTTACTCGTATTGGGTTGTTTTGAGCGGCTATTGTGATTCGGAGTTATCACAATGAGTGTTTGAGTCATGTGGTATATCATGTGATTACATCTTGGGTTCAGATATGGCTTGATACAGCGTGTTCAGAATTATTCAGTTTGCAGATGTAGGACTTTGATCTTATAAGTTTTTTTAGAAGTGAAAATTTGGTTCTAAGGTTTATAGGTTAGGTTGGATTACGAAATTTCAGCTGTGTTGTGCTATTGGACCTATATGGGATAGGGTGAAATGGGATCACCCCGGGTATGTGCATGGTAGGATACATGGAAATTTTGGTGGTTTTGGAACAACTCTTGGCACGTTCGAGGACGAACATATGTTTAAGTGGGGGAGAATGTAACGACCCGATCGGTCGTTCCGAGAGTTTAGCCCTGTTTCCCCTATTTCAGCTTTAGCATGTGTTATTTAACCAAATTATATTGTGTTAGGTCGGTTGGTTCGGGTTCGGAGTGGTCGTGGTGAGAAATGAGACACTTAGTCTCTTAAGTTAGCCTTATGGTTAGAAAAGTCAACCGGAAGTTGACTATTAGGTAAACGACCTCGGAATGTGATTTTTATGGATCGGATAGCTTCATTAGGTGATTTGGCACTTAGGAGTGTGTTCATAATGTTTTTCGGATGTCCGGAGTAGAATTAGGTTTGAATTGGCGAAATTGAGTTTTTGGCGCTTTTCGGTGGCAGTGAAAAATTAGCTATCGGGGTCGGAATGGAATTTCGAAAGTTTGAGCAGGTCAGTAGTGTCATTTGCGAATTGTGTGCAAAATTTAAGGCCAATCGGATGTGATTTGATAGGTTTCGACATCAAATGTAGAAGTTTGAAGTTCTAAAGTTCATTAGGCTTGAATTGGGGTGCGATTCATGATTTTGATGTGGTTTGAGGTGCTTTGATGCTTCGAGCAGGTCCGTGTTATGTTATGGGACTGGTTTGTGTCATTGGACGGGGCCTCGGGTGTGTTTCGGGGTGGTTTCGGATCATTTCGGGCAGTTTTGCAATAGCTAATGATGGTGTTGTTCTTCGTGTTCGCGAGGATCCTCTCGCGTTCGCGAAGAAGGACTTAGCTTCAGGGACTTTGTTCTTCGCGTTCGCGAAGAGAGCCTCGCGTTCGCGAAGAAGAAAAAGTTCTGTTACACATGTCTGACTTTGGTTGCTCATATCTCACAATATATAAGGAATTGGAAGATGATCCAAAAATAAAAGTTGTAGCCCTTTGTGTATAGCTTTCAGAAAAGTAAGCCATTTATTATTTGGATTTTTGTACAAAGAGTTATTACTGGTACACGACAGACTGTCCGGGAAGATGAAGAAGAAATTTGTGTTGCACGGGGATGACTTTGGAAGCTTATATCGCAAAATCTATAAGAAATTTGAAAATTACCAAAACATGAAAGTTGTTGATCTTGGTGTTTTGTTTCCAAAACATTAAACCATTTGTCATTTAGAGTTTATTACTAAACGTCATGGCGATTATACTATAGGCTGTCTGAGAAGAGTTTGAAAATGGCTTTTGAGAATTTTTGTTCATTGCAAACGCGATGGGTTGGCCGCGAACGCGAAGAAGGAATAACTGGGCAGAATTTAAAGTTAAAAAATGAGGGTTTTGAGTTCATATCACAAAATTTATTTGGGAGCTCGGTAGAAGGCGATTTTTGGAGAGATTCTTGCGTGGGTGTTTGGAGTAAGTGATTCTTACCTAGTTTTGGTTAATTCCCATGATTATGCCTTTAGTTTAATCATTTAATTTGTGATTTCAGGTGGAAATTAGGTGAAAATTGGAAGAAAGTTTGGGAAATTCTTTCGGGGATTTGAATGGGCATTTGAGGTCGGATTTCAATGAAATTGATATGGGTAGACTTGTGAGTGAATAAGAATTCTAGTTTTGTGATTTTTATCGAATTCTGAGACGTGGGCTCGGGGGTCGGGTTTGGTCAATTTCGGGATTTTTGGTTAAATTTGATAATTTTCGAGTGGGCTTTGTTCCTTAGCATATATTGTTGATATAAATCTGATTTTGATTAGATCTGGAGCAATTGGAGGCCGAGTGTGAAGACCCAAAAAGTTATCTCTCATTTTTACAAGTCAAAACGGTGTTCTGAGGCCTTAAAAAGCTTCTTTAATTTCACCTCGTTATGCATGCGCAGCCCGGGCGTATAGCTGGGAAGCTTTTGTATGAAAAACTGAGAAAAATGCTAGTTTTGCCTTTAAAATTGAATTTAGATTGACTTCGGTCAACATTTTGGGTAAACGGACCCGGACCCGAACCCGTGATTTGACGGTCTCGGAGGGTCCGTAGGAAAATATGGGACTTGGGCGTATGCCCAGAATCGAATTCCGAGGTCCCAAGCCCGACAAATGAATTTTTCAAAGAAATTGTTTTACTAAAAATATAAGAGCTTGAAAATTTGGTTATATTTTAAATTTATGGTATCGGGCCCGTATTTTGGTTCCGAAGCCCGGTATAGGTTCAATATGATAATTATGATATGCCTGTAAGATTTGGTAAGGAACAAAGGTCGTTTGACGTGATTCGGACCCGTATTTGTAAAATTTGAGACTTTGAAAGTTTTGAGATTTTTGTTTGATTCTATGCTCAATTCATTGTTTAAGATGTTATTTTGGCGATTTGATCGTACGAGTAAGTCCGTAGGACTTTTTTGAGGTTTTGTACATGTTTGGTTTGGAGCCCCGAGGGCTCGGATGAGTTTCGGATAGGCGTCGGGGTGATTTTTACTTAGAAAATATGGTGTCTTGTGGCTATTGTTAGTATCCAGGAAATTTACCCAATGCGAACACATGGGTATCCATGTGAACGCAATGCACACACGGGGAAGGGAGCTAGGTAAAACTATGCGATCTCATAGTACATGGTGCGAACGCGGAGCATAGGAAAGTTACTCCACGCGAACGCATCCATGTAGTCGCGAACGCATAGAGTATAGGGGATGCCTGGGGATGGGTAGCCTATAACACTGTGCGAACGCAGCCTGTGGCCCGCGAACGCGTAGGCCTGGGGGATTAAGCCTATGCCAACGCGGCCAAGGCTCTCGAACGCATAGAGTGAGTATCCAGTCTTCTTAAAACAGTAGCAAAAACGGGCATTCTTCAAAATTTCAACTTCTTCTTCTAAACTCCAAATTGGGCTATTTTTGAAAGAGAACTTCACTACAACTTCATAGGTATGTAATCTTAGCCTCATTTTCTTCCATTTCCATTAACACCCATTAGATTTCTAGGCCTAAATCATGTTCTTAAGGGTAGAAAATTATAGATTTGGTTAGAGTTAGGGCTTTTTGTATAATTGGAATTTAGACCTCGTTTTGGGTCTGATTTCAGAACTAATTACATATTCGGGCTCGTGGGTGAATGGGTGATCGGGTTTTGGTCTGAACCTCGTGTTTTGACCAAGCGGGCTCGGGGTCGATTTTTTTACTTTTTGGGAAGAATGATAGGAAATCTGTAATTAAGTATTGGAATTGAATTATTTAGAGTTTATTGATGTTATTGAATCAATTATGTCTAGATAAAATCGATTTGGAATCGAGTTCAAAAGGAAAAGCGGTGATTGAGGCTTGATTTTGGTCGTGGAAGTCGAGGTAAGTGTTTCCCCTAACTTTAGCTTGAGGGAATGTGTGTTGAGTCTTATTTGTTGTGTGTTTATACCATGTTCAACGTATAGGTGAGGTGACGAGTACCTATTCGTTTGTGTCAAGAATGCCCGTGAGTCGAAAATTATGAATTATGTGATTTTCATTGATATATATTGTGTTGCAGCTTGAATTTCACTTTAGTGGTTGTTCATTCGGTAGAAATTCCTCGTAATGGATATTGTTGAATATTTGTTCGGTTAAGGAATCTTAGGTAAAGATATGTAGTTGAGCGAGATTGGTTATAGTTGTGTCCCTTGCCGGGATAGTGATATTTTTATTGTTGTTCCCTTGTCGGGATATTATGACTTATGATTCACATTGTTGATTTTTCCTTGCCAAACTTATGCTATTGATGTTGTTTGAGTGAGGAAGAGTGTAAAGCACGAAGGGTGATGTTGTGTATTGATTATTGTGAGGAAGAGTGTAAAGCACGAAGGGTGATATTGTGTATTGATTATTGTGAGGATGAGAGTGTAAAAGCACGAAGGATGATGTCGTGCCATGTTATGATATTAAAAGCACGAAGGGTGATGCCGTGCCGTTTCTATTTATTATTTGGTGAGATGAGAGTAAAAGCACGAAGGGTGATGCCATGCACTTGCTTTATTTATTATTTGGTGAGGATGATAGTAAAAGCACGAAGGGTGATGTCATGCACTGTTTTCTCTGCGATCGTAATTTCTTGTATTTGCTTAGATAATTGAATTGTTGTCTTATTTCGTTATTTATGTTATCTGATATTGCTTTCCCCCAACATGTTCCCCCTTTTCCCTTGTACTTAACTGGTTATTTTTGTTGTTATTATTTCTTCTGAACACTATTTAATTGCATATATTGTCTTGATTGTCGTGTCCTAACCTCGTCACTACTTCGTCGAGGTTAGGCTCGACACTTACTCAGTACATGGGGTCGGTTGTACTAATGCTACACATGCACATCTTTTGTTGTGCAGATCCCGGTACAGGACCCTTTGGACATTAGAGCTAGGAGGCTGCCTTCAGTCCCGTCAGAGACCCCGAGGTAGGCGGTATGAGGCATTATATGGTAGGCTCCTTATGAGGCATTATATGGTAGGCGGTGTCGGTCGCCGGTTGGGTGGTTTGAGCCGGGAGAGGCTCGGTTGTTGGTTACGGAGTTAGTGAAGGATGCCTTGGATAAGGTTAAGATCATTCAGGATAGACTTCATACAATGCAGTCCAGGCAGAAGAGTTATGCCAACCGCAGAGTTCGTGATTTAGTATTCATGGTTGGGGAGTGGGTATTGCTTCGGGTATCGCCCATGAAGGGCGTGATGAGATTTTGGAAGAAGGGAAAGCTAAGCCCTAGATTCATTGGTCCATTTGAGATTCTTGACAGAGTGGGAGAGGTGCCTACAGACTCGCATTGCCACCGAATTTATCATTTGTGCATCCGGTGTTTCATGTGTCTATGCTTCGGAAGTACCACGGACATCCAGCCCATGTGTTAGATTTGAGCAATGTCTAGTTGGACAAGGATTTGACCTATGAGGAGGAGCGGCCGCTATATTAGACCGGCAGGTTCGTCAGTTGAGATCGAAGAGTTATCCTTCGGTTCGTGTCCAGTGGAGAGATCAGCCTGCCGAGGCAGCTACCTGGGAGTCCGAGTCCGATATGCGGAGCCGATATCCACATCTTTCCCCGGATTCAGGTACTTTCTATATCCGTTCGAGGACGAACGATTATTTTAGAGGTGGAGAATGTGATGACCCAAAAAGTCATCTCTCATTTTTACAAGTCAAAAAGGTGTTCCGACGCCTTGGAAACCTCCTTTTATTTCACCGCGTTATGCGTGCACAGCCCGGGCGTAGCCGATAAGCTTTTGTATGAAAAACTGAGAAAATGCTAGTTTTGCCTTTAAAATTGAATTTAAGTTGACTTCGGTCAACATTTTGGGTAAACGGACCCGGACCCGTGATTTGATGGTCCAGGAGGGTCCGTAGGAAAATATGGGACTCGCCTGGAATCGAATTCCGAGGTCCCAAGCCCGAGAAATGAATTTTTGAAAGAAATTGTTTTACTGAAAATATAAGAGTTTTTGGAAATTTGGTTATATTTGAAATTTATGGTATCGGACCTGTATTTTGGTTCCGGAGCCCGGTACAGAATATGATAATTATGATATGTCTGTAAAATTTGGTAAGGAACGGAGGTCGTTTGACGTGATTCGGACCCGTATTTGTAAAATTTGAGACTTTGAAAGTTTTGAGATTTTTCTTTGATTTCTATGCTCAATTCGTTGTTTAAGACAATATTTTGGCGATTTCGTCGCACGAGTAAGTCTGTAGGATGTTTTTGAGGTTGTCTACATGTTTGGTTTGGATCCCCAAGGGCTCGGGTGAGTTTCGGATAGGCATCGGGGTGATTTTTTCTTAGAAAATCTGGTGTCTTGTGGTTGTTGCTGGTGTACAGGAAATTTACCCTATGCGAATGCATGGGTATCCATGCGAACGCAATGCACGCGAGGGGAAGGAGGCTGGGTAACACTATGTGATCGCATAGTACAGGGTGCGAACGCGGAGCATAGGGAAGTTACTCTACGCGAACGCACCCATGTAGTCGCGAACGCATAGAGTATAGGGGAGGCCTGGGGCTGGGTATCCTATAGCACTGTGCGAACGCGGCCTGTGGCCCGCGAACGCGTAGGCCTGGGGGATTAAGCCTATGCGAACGCGGGCAAGGCTCACGAATGCATAGAGTGAGTGTCCAGTCTTCTTAAAACAGTAGCAAAATCGGGCATTCTTCAAAATTTCATAACTTCTTCTTCCAAACTCCAAATTGGGCGATTTTTGAAAGAGAATTTCTCTACAACTTCGTAGGTATGTAATCTTAGACTCATTTTCTTCCATTTCCATTAACACCCACTAGATGTCTAGGCCTAAATCATGTTCTTAAGGGTAGAAAATTAGGGATTTGGGTAGAGTTAGGGCTCTTTGTATAATTGGATTAGACCTCGTTTTCAGGTCGGATCTCAAAACTAATTACATATTCGGGCTCGTGGGTGAATGGGAGATCGGATTTTGGTCCGAACCTCATGTTTTGACCAAGCGGGCCCGGGGTCAATTTTTGACTTTTTGGGAAGAATGATAGGAAATCTGTAATTAAGTATTGGAATATAATTATTTAGTGTTTATTGATGTTATTGAGTCAATTATGTCTAGATACAATCGATTTGGAGTCGAGTTCAAAAGGAAATGCGGTGATTGAGGCTTGATTTTGGTCGTGGAAGTCGAGGTAAGTGTTTGGCCTAACTTTAGCTTGGGGGAATAGGTGTTGAGTCTTATTTGCTGTGTGTTTATACCATGTTCAACGTATAGGTCAGGTGACGAGTACCTATTCGGTGGTGTCAAGCATGCCCGTGAGTCGGAAATTATGAATTATGTGATTTTCATTGATATTTATTGTGTTGTAGCTTGAATTTCACTTTAGTGGTTGTTCATTCGGTGGAAATTCTTGGTAATGGATATTGTTTGAGTATTTGTTCGGTTAAGGAACCTTAGGTAAAGATATGTAGTTGAGCGAGACTGGTTATAGTTGTGTCCCTTGCCGGGATAGTGATATTTTTACTGTTGTTCCCTTGCCGGGATGTTATGACTTATGATTCACATTGTTGATTCTTCCTTGCAAAACTTCTGCTATTGATATTGTTTGGGTGAGGAAGAGTGTAAAGCACGAAGGGTGATGCCGTGTATTGATTACTGTGAGGAGGAGTGTAAAGCACGAAGGGTGATGTTGTGTATTGATTATTGTGAGGATGAGAGTGTAAAAGCACAAAGGGTGATGGCGTGCCATGTTATGATGTTAAACGCACGAAGGGTGATGTTGTGCCGTTTCTATTTACTATTTGGTGAGGATGAGAGTAAAAGCACGAAGGGTGATGCCGTGCACTTGCTTTATTTATTATTTGGTGAAGATGAGAGTAAAAGCACGAAGGGTGATGTCCTGCACTATTTTCTCTGCGATTGTTATTTCCTGATGTTGCTTAGATAATTGAATTGTTGTCTTATTTCATTATTTCTGCTATCTGATATTGCTTTCCCCCAGCATGTTCGCCTTTTTCCCTTGTACTTAACTGGTTATTTTTGTTGTTATTATTTCTTCCGAACATTATTAAATTGCACAGGTTGTCTTGATTGTCGTGTCCTAGCCTCGTCGCTACTTTACCGAGGTTAGGCTCGACACTTACTCAGTACATGGGTTCGGTTGTACTGATGCTACACCTGCACATCTTTTGTTGTGCAGATCCCGGTACAGGACCCTTTGGACATTAGAGTTAGGAGGCTGCCTTCAGTCCAGTCGGAGACCCCGAGGTAGTCCTGCAGGTGTCCGCAGGCCTTGGCGTCCCTTCCTATTTCATTTGTATTATGTTCTAGATATTCCAGAAATAGATGTATTTACTTTTGTTCAAACCCCTTATTTGTAGTATCGTAGATAGTCCGTGAAAGTGTGATACCAAGTTCTGGGAGTTGTTATTATGGGTTTTGTGATAGTATTTAACAAGGTTGTTAGATTCTATTTCTTCCGCACTTTTATTTCCGTTGATCTTGTATGTCACTAACTAGTTGCTAAAAATAAAGGAAAAATATTGAATAACCAGTAACATTAGCTTGCCTAGCGGGTTCAGTGTTAGGCGCCATCACGGTCCCGACAGTGGGAAATTCGGGTCGTGACATCGAGTCTAGAGGCAAAGGCATTGTGGGCTAGGATTTTAGCCTGTTTGAGGTATGTAACGTTTCCAAACTTGGTTCTGAGGGTTCGAAACCCTGAACTACTTGTTATGTGATTAGAATTGGTGACGCACATGTCAATTGACGGGCGTGAGGGCGTGCACTGTGAGACTTGTGACCTGGTTCATCCCATGGAACCGCTTAGTGATTATTCCCTGATGATATATGTGCTTCTATTAATGTGAATAATGCGAACATAATAGAAATCATGATAAATTATATATATTAAGGCTTCACGTCGATACTGTTGAGACTCGAGTGGTTGTTTACATGCAAACATGCTAGAAATCATACTAAGTCAAATGTTAGGGCTTCACGCCGAAAATGCTGAGACCCGAGTGGTCGTATATTACTGTCTCCTTATGTGTTTATTTGATTTTGTATACTCAGTCCTGTCATAGCATATCATTTCATGCCTCAGTCTCGATAGTTGTTGATTCTATATATTTATCATTGTTTCGGGCTAGTTCATGCATCTGTGAGCCCATGTGAGCGAGACTGGAGAGTAATGACTGAGTGAGGCCGATAGCCTGTTATTGAGACAGTTATGAGATCGGCTGCACACCGCAGCGATACTCTGATCATGCCTTCGTTGGCTTGATATAGCGCTTGGGCTAATAGAAGCCCCTCCAGCGCATTGATAATTGAGGGATGGATCTTCCCTGGACATGGATCTTGTCCGAAGTGATGATATCAAGGTATGGATCTTCCCTGGACATGGATCTTGTCAGAAGAGATGATATTGAGGGATGTATCTTCCCTGGACATTGATCTTGTCCGAGTGTTGTATTCCGGAGATGGATCTTCTCCGTGGGGCTGGATTGGCCTCAGTACTGAGTGACTACGGTCACCTGTGTTTATGTATATTTCGGGATGGATCTTCCCTGGGCCCTGAGAGCCATATACAGTACTGAGTGGACTCGTATGTGAGAGATTGTGAGCACCATGTGCATTTCATACACTTGACATATTGGCACGTAGAGTATATTGATTTATACATGAGTTACTGATCATATCTGAATCATTCTGTTTTCTTTCATTGTCTGTTAGAACTGTGAACATGCCTAGATTTCGAACACTGTTTTCAATGCATTTATTGATGTTTAGTCTGTCATTACCTCTCCACCTATAGTTTGGATTCGTTACTTATGAGTTGGTGTACTCATGTTACCCCTGCACCTTGTGTGCAGATCCAGGTATATCGGGACCCGGTAGCGGTTGCTGATTAGTTGTCACATTTTCTTTTGGAGTTTTCGAGGTAGCAGCTGGCGATCACAACCTCATTTTCTCCTTCTTTACCTTCCTATCGCCTTTTATTATTTCAGACAGTATTATGTCAACCTTGTATTTAGACATTTTATTTATAGTAGCTCATGACTTGGTGACACTAGTTCTGAGATTGATTTTTATTTATGTTTTAATGATGATAAACTTTTAAATGGATTTGTAATGATACTTTTACTACTAAATTAATGATTTTTCTGAAAAATAACTTTAAACCAAAACAAAATATGTGGCTTGCCTGATTCCACGACAGGCGCCATCACGGCCGGGTGCTTTGGGGTCGTGACACTAAACCTTCAAAAAACTCATCTAAACGATCTCGAATCGTCAAAATATGATGCGATTCACTGCATATCAGTGAGTTCTTCTTAACTGATCGTTTCCGATGATCCTACCGAATTTCAGGTCATTCGGAGATCGTGAAATTAACGACCGCCAAAAAACTAGACCAAATTCGAATAAATTATTTTTGGCGTATTTAAGATTAAATCCATGTGATTTGCATTCTTGCTATATATCATATGAAGTTAAATCATCATGTTTCAGATTTAACACAAATATAACCGATATATAAAGAATAATTTTTCATATTTATAACAAATTCAATTTAATAAACTGCTTGAAAACTCATCTAAACGACCTCAAAATGCCGAAAAACAGCATGTTTCTCATTAGATTATTTTCGATGAACCTACCAAGTTTCAGGTCAATCGGAGTTCGTAAAATTCATGACCACCAGCCTGTAACTAAACTCGGAGAATCACCGTTTTAAGCAGTTTCATGAATCAAAATAAATATGATATTGATTTCCATTATCCTTATAATTATACTATGAGTTCAAGACACATATTATGTTCTACCTATTTCTAGGATACATAATATCTCATTTGCATTAAATTATCCTTTTATTAAACACACAAGAGCCTAAGATATCATATTTTCTCCTGTTCGGCGAAAACCCAATATCTCTTCTCATGGATGGAGTTGGTCTCACTAGTACCCAAAGATAAAATTCTTTTCTAGTTAAAAAACTCCACCACTAATGTAGATTTATCAAGGACAATTTTCACATGGTACATTAAGCATATTTTAGTGAATATAATAAATAGACTATTTTGTGGATCCTACTTATTAATCATAATGCTCAATCCATGAATAGACGTAGTTTCACGTGTACAATTTATTAAGAATTTTCCATGAGTTCAAATAAACAAACCACTTTAGTGGTAACTATTTATTACTATGAAAATTCTCAATTTACAAGTAAAAATACATGTAGCTCATAAAATTATTTTATGGCAGAATATAGACCATAATTTAAGAGCCATACCAATAATATAAAACTCATACAAAATGTCGTCATATTTAACTTAATACAATATCCAACCAGAGAACAAAATTCTTCACCGAAAATCAAAGACTAATAATCACGTAGGGCATGAAGACATAAATTAAAATTTGAGAATTTATTTTTTATGCACAAATATGCCAAGCGCATCAATCATTAGTCATCCAGGGTATCAAACAGAGGATTTCACTTTCTTACAAAATAATTATATCATCACACAATATCAAGTATACCTTGTAAGACCTAGTCAATAAAATCATACTCCTCTATTATTGAATTTAAAACAATAACACGTCTATTTGCTAATAGCCAATGTGCAAACCCATTATATCATTAGTATTTAATCATGGAGACCATGGGGAGTCACTCTCACCACCATTGAATTAAAAACTAATTAAAATTATTAAGAAATAATTTTCAGAAAATAGAAAAATGTCCAAAACACAGTCCAAACGACCTCAAAACGCCAAAAACACCGAAAACACCATGATTCACTGCTATAGCGGCGAGTTTTTCTCACCACATCGTTTCTGATGGACCCACCAAATTTCGGCTCAATCGAAGTCCGTCAAGTTCGTTGACCTCCGAAAACACCGACAATTCGATCAAAATCGGATTTTACGTTTTTCTAGGGTTTATCCAAAAAATTCGAATCATCCCAGTCAAATATCAGTAAAAAAACAGATATCTCATGATTACAAGAATAATCCAAAATTTTCTGCACAAATAATTCATAAAACAGCAGTGCAGTTTTTCAAAAAACAACATATACATGTAATTCAAAAACGCACATAAACACGATATTTTTGTTTCATAAAAAACCTAGTTATCTAATTAGATGTGAGTGGGCTCTCATACCAATTGGTGGATTATTATATGCAGCGGAAGCAAACCCAGTATCAAAATCACATGTAATCTAGACAATTAGTATAAAAGGAATTTCACGGGTTATGTCTTGAAGCGTGAATACGGCTCTTTAGTCATGCGAGCCTTTAGTTTCACATCATCTCGTTGAAATCTCCACCACCCACACGATCACGTTTATACTAGTTGTCTAGATTACATGTGATTTTAATACTGAGATTGCTTCCGCCGCATATAATAATCCATCGAACATAGCGGATTAAGCAAGCTTCCTATGAATAATATAGTTGCAGTTGTATCGCCGCTTACGAAGAACAAGAACCAAACAAGTACTAATAAAGTCGATGAGTATTCATTAATGGGCGCCTAACAGAGTATTGACGAGGCAATATTAACACCTGCAGCTTCCATACCTTCGTCATTACCTCAACAAAGGACTTATGAAAATGTCTGAAACTAACAGGTTTTAAGCTTGAAAGGAAGCCACAATAACACAATAAATTGTTGGGATAAGAATGAGAAATTGAGAAAAAAATGTCACAATAAAGTATTATCTTCATTTGCTAGTATTCAGAAAGTTACAGTATAGTGTTTTGTAAGGACTCTTGTTATTTTTTCCCCTTCTCTTCATCAGCCCAAAGTTGATTTGAATTATCTATTTCAACAAATTTCAACATTATCAGCACCAAAGAATGTAATTTTACTCAACACACCATAATATGCGTACCATTAGTTTTATAAGTAAAATAATCATAATTGATAACCAAGTTGTGGACATGAATAAAATCAAATCCATAGTAAACTTTTAAGTTACTCGTAAACTCTATATCATGTAAAAAATACACACAAATAACCAAGCAAAGACGAGTCAATTATATAAGATACTGGTTATGAAGTACAAGATCTCATAAAAAGTGTACATAAACCAGGAAACTGGTTATTTAAATACATAACACCTCTCATCAAACAGATACACAAATCAGGAAAATACCAGATTTCTTTGTTGCTTCAGAGTGCTAACCAGCTAGAGGATTCAACACGCTCCCTATGAATAACACAACACCAGTAGCGTCGTCTCTTATAAGGAATAGGAATGGATGGTCAGCAACAAACTCCATTTCCTTCTCAATTATCAAGGACCTGGTCATTATTACACTAGCTGTGACAGCTGCAGCTTTAGTTCCTTCCTCATTTACCTCAATGAAGGACTTGTGAAAAATCTGTGAAACGAACAACCTCCCAGCTAACGGGGAATCCACCATCTCAGTGAGACCACCACCAGAGAAAGGCAATGTGAGGCCAAGTCCCTTTAGAACATCAGAAGCTTCAAATCCAAAGGTTGTTTTGAATTTAGGGATAAGAAACTTGCGCATTTTAGCCTTTTCAAACGGAATGTGATGATCTATAAAACCAGGTTCTGAACTAATCTTGTCCAATAGAGCTGGTAATCCATCAGGGGCATCTGCCAAAATTAAATACATGCAGAAACGACGCATATCTTTGCCCTGTTTGTAATGAAGTCCCAACACTTTGAAGCCATCAAAGGCCGCTGCATATCGCTTGTTCTTGCTAGTCATGAAAGGCGCTTTAATAGACCCTCCTCTGAGGAGATGGAATTTATGGTCTTTTGTTTCTGAAGCATTGAACTTGTCATTCCATACTCCTTTAAAATAAAATGCATTTGCCAAGATGAGCCTTGTCATATTGTTTACTGTTCCATGAGGAAGAATCTCTTTAATCAGATCATTTGTCTTCATTTTAGCCCACTGATTGACTTGATTGGCAACCTCAGCAGCCTTAGCCAATATTTAGCAAGACAAACATAGTGTACGACAGAATTAGCACCATACGATATGCTTTAGCCAACAAAGGGAGTTTGTAGTAAGAAAATCAATGACAGTACTTGCAAGGGGTAAGTGAGAATTTGGATGCTTAAGCACAGATTGGGCATATACTTGTACATTTAGGCCAAAAACTGAGCTTTTGAGCTTAAAACTATTTAGGCTTCTTTGGGCATCCTACTGTAAAGAAGCTTATTACCTCTTAGTAAAATATGGAACTAGTCAAACTAACATGAAAACGTCATCCCCTTCTGAACCCGATGAGACATCCGTCTCAGTCGAACCTAACTCTCTAACACGTCCAGAAGTTGAGGATGCAGCTTACGATTTAATCGGTTAAAAGAAAAATGGTTTAGCCATAAAGATTCGGGTTAAAGAGAGTTCTAACATGGGGGGTGACAACATATAATTACCTTATAGGTATTCATAAATTCTGACTCTTTCATCTTGCTTATCAATTTAATATTCAATAATGTTTACTCTTTAAACTGCCTCGATTCTAATATGAAACGGGTTTCAACCATTCACACTATTTGGTTTTATACTACTTGAGGCTAGAATGATCAAAATGCTAAGCAATATAGTCTCTGTCCTAATTGTTTAACGCTTTTCATTATTTTAAAATCAGACTGCTTAATCAATCTATCAATCAATCAGTTATACCTCAACACCAAGTTAGCTGCAGTTTACAATGTGTATCATCTGTATCCATTTTGTATGATAGTATTTGGGACGTTACCGCACACAGAAAGGATAGTATTTGGAGGCTTGTGATATGCTATGTTGCGTGGACTCTCCAAAATGTAACCGCACCCGTGTCGGATCCTTCAAAAATGCACTATTTTTGGAGGATCCGACACGTATCCACCAATATTTTCGGAGAGTCCGAGCAACATGGGTGATATGAGTAGTATTTAGGGTCATTTATAATACTTAATAAACCAATTTTCATAAGTCAGCATGAGCAAAGAAAATCAAAAGCCCAACACAAAAGAAACAAGATCTCAATGAAACACATTAGTAGAGGCCTAACCTTGTACTGAAAATCAACAGAATTTGAAGCTGCTTTGTAAACTTTATCCACAACCTTTTTATAAGAAGGCTTAAAAGGCAGTGTTTGGTCGATCCAAACACCATTAGCAACAGACAAACGGGGACCTCCATTTGGGCTGCCATCAACAAAGACGACATTGACAAGATGAGAATAAAGAGAGTTTAGTTCATCAATAGATTTGGACTTGAGGAAGCAGAGCAGCTGGTCCTTAGTTGGCCCCTTAGAACCGGCCGCAATCAGGCCAAGTACTATTTGAATTGAAAGAGGAGAGAACACCAGGTTGGAATCTCCTTTAACTTCTTTGGAGAAAACATGTTTAGCGAGCACGAAAGAAACGTCCGTTTGCGTGGTGATCGATTCCCCCATATCCATATTTTGATCACTGGAAGAATTGGGTGTGTGAAAATGAGAATGTGAACAAGAGTGAGAGTGTCCCATGACGGCAAATTGATCACAAAGTTGAAAACTTTGCAAGAATTTATATACAATTACTGATACTTAACATGTGGGGGGTTTTGAATTTGAATTTGATCCCGTAAAACCCATATGGAGAAAATGACGAATAAAGAAAATACATGATCTTTAAGCTTTGATTCTCAAGAAGATCGCGTTCATATACAAGAAAGAACAAGGAAGCGAACACGTTAACACTCACTTTCAGCAAGTAGCTAGAGTCAAGATATTGTTGTTTATTGAGTGGATAATTAAATAAAAACACGAAGTACTGAGATTGAAGCACGTAGCTTGGAAATTAAGTCATCTTCTTCGTGTACAAAATATGAAAGGAGATTATGTCTTTGATGGATTATTATAAACAACGGAATCAATCTCAGTATCAAAATCATATATAATTTAGAGAATCGGTATAAATGTGATTTGACGGATTACCTCTTGAAGCGTGAACACGACTCTTTAGTCACGTGAGACTTCAGTTTCATATCGTCTCGTTGAAATCTCCACCACCTGCATGATCACGATCTTCGAACGTTCCACGGTCTTCTGCTGTATTACCCAAATAATATCCGAAAAATAGTAATTTCATGTGGGCGAAATTTTCTTGGAAAAAGGGGCTAAAACTTTCTGCCACCATCTTATTCCTCCTCTTGGTGGAAAACCGTACGTATTTATAGCACAAATTTTAAAGGTTAAAACCTTTTTCCAAAACCTGTTGGGTTTCCTTTCCCCCATAAAAAGGATTCATTTACTTCCTTTTATTTAAGCACAACAGGAATCACAAAATTTAATTAACAAGGCTTCCAATTATGAAATTAATTTTTAATTTTTGAAATTAATATCCACCACAATTAATTATGAATTATTCCACTAAAAATTTATAATTGCACTCCTTATTTAATTTCGATATTAATCTACTAAATCTTATTTAACTTCTCATATTAAGATCCAGATACTAATCAATTAAATTAAATTACCGATAATTTAATTTATTGAATATTTCCTTTAGACTTTAGCTTAACTTATTTCATGTGTCGGATACAAAATTCATAGGTCGATTTACACTTGAAAACTTATAAGCTTTCATAAGATGTATCATCAATCTCTAAACCGAGACATAAATTCCATCAACTAACTATTATTTCGCCAATGTACATTATTATTATCTAATTTACCAGGCATATTGACCCACGAAAGGATCTCACCTTTTAATAAATCAAAACAATAATAATAAACACAACGAATAATAATTATATCAATATTAAGAGTATACGTACATCCAATGGCTAGAGAGTTTATTTTATTAAGTCAGTATAAAATACTTATCTCTACTTGGTCCGTTCAATACATACATAATGTACTAGCACAAGAAGTTGGAATTAAACCATTATCATAATCAAGATAAATTATATTTAATCTTGTGCTACAATAATCCATGATGGTTTGTCCAATTCTATCATTAGATTGTGAACTCAAACTTTATACTTATAAGAACCGATGATTTAATCTTCCGTGTATAAGCTAAATTCTATACACTAAACCATCTGCTATATAAGCAAAGGACACAGACTAATATATGATCTATTTAAAATTTTATTAAAATTGAATGAACAATTATATAATAATAAATACTATATCTAAACCTAACCCATGGTTAATAGTATATATACCAACAATCTCTCACTTGACTTTTAACCATGACAATTGTCAGAATATACTATATCTAAACGCATGGTTAATAGTATATACCCCAATAATCTCCCACTTAGACTCATAAACATGCATCTACAACTTTCTCACACATTCTTTTACATGACTATTAAAAGTCTTCACCAAATAAGATTTTGTTAAAGAATCCTGCCAAGTTATTTCTGATGCAATATTTGTTCAATAGTTCTTTGTCTTGCTATCTAGTTTGGTATTAAAATTTGCAGGGATCCTGTTACCGAAATTATTCCAAGAGTGTTTACCGAGCTATGATTTTTCTTAGTATTCTTCCACTACGATGAAGTACTACTAATATTACCTTCATTTGTAACGACCCGACCGGTCGTTTTGAGATCTAGCGCGCCGCTCAGCAGTTTGACGCCATGTGTAGCTTCATATCAGGTATTATGGCTTGTTCGCATGGGCGGAATTGAATTTTGGGAAGTTCGGAGTGGATTTGGAAAGATAGTTCTCATTTCGGAAGCTTTAAGTTGGAAGAATCAACTAAGGTTGGATCTTTGAGTAAACGGCCTCGGAATCGAGATTTGAAGGTTCCAGCAGGTTCGTACAATGATTTCGGACTGGGCCGTATGTTCGAATCAGGTTTTGAAGGACCCCGGGAGCGTTTCAGCGTCTATTCTGGAAGTTGGCATTTTGGAAGAAAATTCATAAAATTGGGTTAAAATTCATTTCAGCGTTATCAATGTCCGTTTGGGATTTCAAGTCTGGGAATAGCTCTGTATGGTGATTCTGGTATTGGGGGAGAGATCGGAAGTGGATTTGGAGGTCCGTAGGTCATTTTAGAGTCATTTGGCTAAAGTTGGAAATTTGAAGGTTTTTGAGAAGTTTGACCGGAAGTGGACCTTTTGATATCGAGGTCAGATTTTGATTTCGGAAGTTGGAGTAGGACGGTAAGGTTGAATATGACTTGTGTGCAAAATTTGAGGTCAATCGGACGTGATTTGATAGGTCTCGGCATCGAATGAAGAAGTTTGAAATTCTAAGTTCATCAAGTTCAGATTGGGGCGTAATTCATGATTTTTAGTGTTGTTTGATGTGATTTCAAGGGTCAACTTAGTTCATAATGTGTTTTGGGACGGGTTGGTGTGATCTGACGGGGTCCCGGGGGCGTCGGGTGGATTCCGGAGGGTCAACGGATCGATTTTGGCCTTATGGAGGTGATGAAGCTGCTGTCTTCTGGTGTAACCGCACCTGCGAGGATTTAGCCGCAGGTGCGGAGCCGCAGAAGCGGCCTAGGAGTCGTAGGAGCGGTCAGGAGCGCAGGTGCGAGGGAAGATCCGCACCTGCGAAGGCGCATATGCAGAAAAGAAGGGCGCAGGTACGGAGTCAGCTAGGCTGGAAGAATGCGCAGGTGCGAGGATTTGGTCACACCTCTGAGACCGCAGATGCGACGAATAGGCCGCAGGTACGGAAGTCGGGCTCAGCAGAATTGTTTTTAAGTGGGGTTTGGATTCATTTCACCCATATTTCATCTTTGGTTGGGCGATTTTTTGGAGCCTTTGAAGAGGGGGATTTCATCATCAAACATGAGGTAAGTTAATCCCACCTTTTGTAAGCGAAATACATAGTTTTATTGTGGATTCAAGCATGAGAATTAGTAGAATTTGATTTTGAAGTAAAACCTAGAAATTGATATTTTTGGATTTTGGCCACGAATTTGGGTATGGAATTGAAAACAAATTATAGATTTGAGTTGGTAATATTGTGGGTAATGTTTATCTTCAAAAATTTCAGCATCCGGGCATGTGGGCCCGAGGGTGATTTTATCGACTTTTCGATCGGGGTTAGAAATTGTTGTAAATTGGATTATAATGAGTAATTGAGTGTATATTAATGGATTTGCATAATTATTGGCTAGTTTTGGAGCGTTGTGCATCGGTTTGAGTCGTCGGAAGGGCTTGGAAGCCAGTTATGAAACTTCAGAGCGAGGACAGTCTCCTTTCTAACCTTGTAAGAGGGAATTGTCCCCATAGATGAAATAATTAATTATGTGCTACTATTTTTGGGGGCTAGGTACGTACGAGGTGACGAGAGTCCGTACGTAGCTACTAGCTATGCCTATGTCCGGGTAGTTTTAGGCTTACATCATGCTTTGTTGATATTGTTATTGATTTATGTTATTGTTTTCCTTGAGAGGGAGCGAGATTGAGTTCACTTATTAAATGTTTGGAGAGGAGTTGAAATTTAAGAATTTAAGATTTAAAAGGTTTCGTTTGAACTCCGTAATTTCGACAGGAATTGAGGAATATTATAATAGCTTAAAAAATCTATGTGTAACCGCGTCGCATATATGTTTCGCGAGCGGGATATTTTTCTTCTACTACTCTTATGGGATTGGTCCGTTCACCTCGGCAGGATTTATGTACCACACTCTCATGCGAGCGGGCCGTTCGCCTTGGCAGGTTAATAGATGCATCTATGGTTCGCGCCATTCGACCCTCTGGCAGTGCCTAGTTTACTTTTATGTTGGATCGGGTTGTACGCCTCGACATTTCTTATATATATATATATATATATATATATATATATATATATATATATATATATATATATNCATGGAATCGTGCATAATATTTGGCTAGAAGCCAGTGTATCTGAGGGTTTTCCCCTTATTTGAATTATGACAACCTCTTGATGAAATCCACTGTATCTATGTATATGCTCCGGTTACGGAGGGAACTTTCTAGTTGAGAGCTGAGTAAATGGTAAGTAAGGGAATTGTACCACGTAATTTATACTTGTTGGTTTCATATATTTACTCTGTTTCATATTTATTTACTTCTTCACCGTACCTGATATTATTGGACCACTAGTAAGTGTCGGAGTCAACCTCCTCGTTACTACTTCTTCGAGGTTAGACGGGATACTTACTGGGTACGCGTTATTTTCGTACTCATACTACACTTGCTGTATATTTTTGATGTACATGTATATGTATGGATAGTGGCCTCGTAGGCACAACAACATGGTTGGTACGGGGACTTAGGTGAGCTACATCTTTTGAGACGATCCGTAGCCAACAGAGTCTCCTTCAGACGTATTGTATTTTTCTCTTCTGTCCAGTTTGTATTCCGGACAGCTATTGTATTGCATTTTAAATTCCTAGAAATTTCTCATGCACTTGTGACACCGGGTTCTGGGATGACTATGGGATTTATTCATTATTTGAATTTGCTAACGGCATCTCGTTACTCTGTGGAAGTTCATTATTTGCTATTTAATGTAATGAAAAGAAATGATTTCAAAAATATTAAAAACGAGAATTTGATTAACTATTTTATGTTGGTTTTCCTAACAGTGGTTTCCGGCGCCATCACAACCTCTAGATGGATTTTGGGTCGTGACAACATGGTATCAGAGTGCTAGGTTCCCTTAGGTGTCACGAGTCATGAGCGAGTCTAGTAGAGTCTTGCGGATCGGTACGGAGACGTCTGTACTTATCTTCAAGAGGCTACGGGGATGTTAGGACTTCTTACCTTCTTGATTCCTCATCATGCGGTTTGACTCCTTTGAGGCTTATGCCTGTGTTTCTTCCTACTCAATCTTACGCGAAGCGTTTGCTATAAATCGGGAATTTGAGAAATTGTAATGGTACTACAGATATGGTGCAGGATGTTTCTCCCTGCGTAATTGATGGGGTCGTTGTCATCACCTTGCGAAAGGCCGTTCTATCGTTTCAGCTCAGTGTCGGTATTTTATTTCCGATGGGGAAAGACAACCGAACTATGATGTCTAGGTCTGGGTTGATGGAGTAATGAGACTTGGTGTTTTCAAGTGTGGTGGAATTTTTCGTATATGATGAGGTATCGTCGTCCTTGATTGAATGTGTTAAGTTCACTGGTGTTATGATCTTCTTTAGAATTTCCTTCAGGGCACGGTATTGTGAAATGGTGTCGGGGAAGCTGCTATCAAATATCGCGGTGTGCGGTGGTTCAGGATCGAATCGGTGTTTCTGATGTTAGCGGTTCGAGAAGGAGGATCTTCGATAAGGGTGGAAATTAGTAGTGATCCATCGGTTCAAGGGCTATAGAGATAGATATTTATCTAAGGCAACAGCTGAGCAGTAAAGGATGAGGAAGGACATGCGGGGAGTGTCAGGCAGTGATTAAACTTCTAGAAGGCCAGGTGTAAGAAGCAAAAGTCGAGTAGTCGCTTAAATGAGTGAGTTGACCAAAGTGGGAGAGTGGCAAAGTAGCATACGGGTTCTATAGCATTATTACTACGCACCTTGAGGAAAAGTATAGAGTGATTCAGGGATTTTATTGGACCGTGATTGGGTCCACAGGATTAATTTGAAATATTAGTTATTATATGGCGGGGGAATTAGATGCAATAGGAAAAATTTGCTCGATATAAAGAAGGATACAACGTAACTTTGAATCGGAAGATATTGTCGCACATCTAGCTTATGTCCGTAGGGAGTGAACGGACTGATTCCGTTAGTGAACAATAAAGGGCTCAGGATGGGTTATTGAGGTCGTAATGATTGTACCCCGTGCAGCAACGTTGGAAGATGTCGGCATGTAATTTTCACAGGTGGTTTATCTCCTGTGAGCAGGCCATCGGTCGCGTGGTTGACGAAGTTTCTGCGAAGGATTTTACCGGCTATCCAGTAAGGGTTCGAATATGTGAATGTTGCTAGAGATTTAGAATGCTCATGAAATGCTAACTGAGGGATTTCGAAGAATTTGGAAAATTAGTGGCGCAAGATCAGTTCAGAAATGAAGAAAGAATCTTGGTGGGTTCCAGAGTTGGGTAATGGTATCTTCAAGCTAAGTGGGAGAGTCCCACCTCCTACGGTTGGATTCCATGATCGTCTATTTGAGAGATTTATGGGTATTAGCATATTGATGGGTTATTATAGCTAAGGAAAGAGAACGTAAGTAGTAATTTGAGAAAAGGAATTGGTAAAGGTTTTCTACGGTTGGATTTATCGGCTCGTGTTCGGGCTTTGGGAAGATTCAGGGCTTATGCTTCTTACAGAGGTGATTTGCAAGGGGAGCGGTTCAGCCGGGTGCTTCAATGATATGGGTGTTCATGTGCCAGCGAAGCCTTGGAGTTTACTATATTCGGGACCAACCCAGAGTGGGTGACTCTCAACAACGGTCCCAGCAAATTCAAAGGTCAAAATGCGGTGCCTAAGGATTTCAAGCTCGCGATACGGTTAAGAATCGAGCTTTTGTAGTGGATTGTGATAAGAGGCTCGGAATGTTCTATGATTTCTTCGGCTTGCGGTCTAGCATTTGGAGGAACGAGAAGAAATGTTTTCGGATTCGTAGGAGAATTATCAAAATGGGTTTATCAGTCGAAGATTTGGATGTGTGTGCGACAAGGGCATGGGGCAGTTCATGAGTTTGGAGACAACATGGTATCGTGATGAAAGGCCACTCCGGAAGAGTGCATATTGAGTTGTTATGTGTTAACTGGAGTTATTATTATTTCTGAGTCAAGTTAAGGATAAGTTAGAAGAAGCCGGATCAGTTAGCCACGGTTGAATTGGCATGATGGAGGCAGTGATCAGTTCTTCCATCATGGGTAGATTATGCATGTGATTTGTGGCGGTACGTGCGAGGCTTGACGGCCGCCGTGATTGGTTCTATTTGGGGGAATTCAAGTGTTATGGCCTTTGATGTGTAGGAGGATCCCGGAAGGGTTACAATGGATTGGACCACTACTTGAGAATCTACATGTTCTACGGTTATGAGGATTCACTCGTGTGTTGATGTGGTTCTCTCGGAATGAGTCAAGTAAAAATTTTCCATAAGACGAAGTGTTTACCCTATTAGTGGTTCAGGAGTGATGGTGAAATTCTTGTGCTATCGCGTATTAGAATGTTAGGTGCAGTGAGCGGTATGAATTTGAAAGTGAGCATCAAGGTTGTGGTTCAGTGTTGGCAAGAATGTCACGAGCTCGAATGAGCAGGAAAGCAATTTGTATGTTTGGAGTAAGCCGATATTGTCTTCAGCATCACCTGAGAACGCTGTTTGTGTAAGAGGCTTTGCATTCTGGTTGCAGATTCTTGATTTTCTTTGCAGCATTTGTATGACCGGTGGTATGGAGGTGCAGACTTGTTACCTGGTGTGTGAGGTCGTGGGAGTGTATTCCACGGGAAGATTGTATAAGGGTGACATGTAGTCACTTGATTGATTGAAGAATTAAACCAAGTATGAAAAATGTGGTAAGATTGCTTATTTGAGAATTTATGCCTGGAGGACGCTCGGTTCATTTGGTTGTGGATTTTGGAAGTTTGTCCCGACTATGATGGTTGTTCTTGTGTGTTATGAGGAAAAGTGGGCTATTATGGACCCAGGAAAGGTTAGTAGCCTAGTTCGGTGCGATCAGAATTGGCTTGAGGTTTGTGAATGGATTTAAATATGAATAAGGGCTCTTTCATGCTAGATATGTTCATTTCAGCATAGCGCCCCTCATGTAGGAGTGTTCGCACGAAGGATGTTGTTTCATCTTTGGCTACTTCATGTAATGTTATATTGTGTCGTGTGAGTTATGTAACGGCTTGATAAATTTCTTATGTGTTGAGGTTCCGCGTAGCAATGGTGTTGTATGAGCAGGATGGCTCTTGAGATTTAGATCATATATCGTACCTCAGTTGTGCTTGAGTTTTGTAACGTATGGCGCTATCTGTCTCCCCATTGATAGTATTATGCACCTAGTGCGCTTATGACCGGCATTCGGCATTTTGTTGTAATGAGCAATTTAGCTTGGTGTGTATCTCCTTATGTGAATTTTATAGGTGGATCGGGTGGCACGCCGCCATGGCTATGTTGTTGGATCGAGTTGCACGCCGCAACAGTGTGATGATGAGTACAGTTTTTATATTCTATTTTTGTGTGTTTTGTTTCCCCTTTTCTGAGAAAAGTTCATATTAGTTACGTGGGTTAAGTAGTTTCTTCCAGGGTTCGTTTTCCTTATGTGTCTCGTTCGAGTTTGTAGCTTAGTGGCACATTGTGGCATCATGTGAGACTGTTGGTCATGTATGGGTGGCTTATTGCTTGAGCAGCTCGTACTGGGTGAGACGAGATTATTGGATCTAGGATCAATGCGATTGGATTATATGAAGTATATGAAAGAGCAAATGCCATTATTTGGTTCATAATGATGTAATGGTTCTTGTCAAGAGTATAGGCTCAATGATTTTTCGACTTGGCAGTCGGTTATAAATTTCTACACATCTTTTCCACCGTGTCAGTATTGCAAGAGTTGGAATAGGACTTATATGAGTCATCAGGTGTGAGTGAGCATCAGATTTGTGGAATGTCGGTTGTTATCATCAGAGAGTGTTATTACGGTCGTGCGAGTTGTGCAATGCATAGTGTGAATTCAGCAACGGAATGCAGTCATGTGTTGGTATATCGTGTAGGGATTGGTGGTGCTTGTATGTTGGAAGCAGACCTGGCAGAGAACTCCGGATGTTGGAATTTGTCTACAAGGCTAACTTGACTAAATAAAAGAGAATATCTTAAGATTTGATCCAGTTAAGGTGCTCAACTGAGTTGTGGTAGCACGGGTGGGTGCTCGAGGTGTTAAACAGTGATTTCGGACAACTCCAGCGTAGTTCTTAGCATGTTCGAGGATGAACGTATGTTTAAGTGGGAGAGAATGTAACGACCCGACCG
Organism: Nicotiana paniculata; assembly: GCA_005239505.1. Taxonomy (NCBI): domain Eukaryota; kingdom Viridiplantae; phylum Streptophyta; class Magnoliopsida; order Solanales; family Solanaceae; genus Nicotiana; species Nicotiana paniculata. The sequence goes on from ML366030.1 coordinate 71,898, forward strand.
ATCGTTTTGGGCTCTAGTGCGTCGTTCAGCAGTTTGAGGCCATGAGTAGCTTCACTTAAGGTATTATGACTTGTTCTCATGGTCGGAATTGAATTTCAGGAAGTTCGGATTGGATTTGGAAAGTTCTCATTTCGAAAGCTTTAAGTTGGAAGAATCAACTAAGGTTTGATCTTTGAGTAAATGACCTCGGAATCTAGATTTGAAGGTTCCAGCAGGTTAGTATGATGATTTCGGACTGGGCCGTATGTTCGAATCGGGTTTTGGAAGATCCGGGAGCGTTTCACCGTCTATTGTGGAAGTTGGCATTTTGGAAGAAAATTCATAAATTTGGGTTAAAATGGATTTTAGTGTTATCAATGTCCGTTTGGGATTCCGAGTCTGGGAATAGTTCCGTATGGTGATTCGGGTATTGGGAGCGCGATCGAAAGCGGATTTGGAGGTCCGCAAGTCATTTGGCTAAAGTTAGAATTTTGAAGGTTTTTGAGAAGTTTGCCCGGAAGTGGACCTTTTGATATCGAGGTCGGATTTTGATTCCGGAAGTTGGAGTAGGACCGTAAGGTTGAATATGACTTGTGTGCAAACTTTGAGGTCAATCGGACATGATTTGATAGGTCTCCGCATCGAATGTAGAAGTTTAAAATTCTAAGTTCATCAAGTTCAGATTGGAGCGTAATTCATGACTTTTAGCGTTGTTTGATGTGATTTCAAGGCTCGGCTTAGTTCATAATGTGTTTTGGGACGGGTTGGTATGATCGGACGGGCTACCGGGGGCCTCGGGTAGATTCCGGATGGTCAACGGATCGACTTTGGCCTTATGGAGGTGCTGAGGCTGCTGTCTTCTGGTGTAACCGCACCTGCGAGGATTTGGCCGCAGGTGCAGAGCCGCAGAAGCGGCGTAGGAGTCGCAGGAGCGGGAAGGAGCGCAGGTAAGAGGGAATATCCGTACTTGCGAAGGCGCAGATGCGGAAAAGAAGGGTGCATGGGCGGAGTCAACTAGGCTGGAAGAATGCGCAGGTGCGAGGAAATGGTCGTACCTGCGAGACCGCAGATGCGACGAATAGGCCGCAGGTTCGGAAGTCGGGCTGGGAAGAATGCTTTTTAAGTGGGGTTTGGATTCATTTCACCCATCTTTCCTCTTTGGTTGGGCGATTTTTTGGAGCCTTTGAAGAGGGGGATTTCATCATAAAACATGAGGTAAGTTAATCCCAGCTCTTGTAAGTGAAATACATAGTTTTATTGTGGATTCAAGCATGAGAATTAGTAGAATTTGGGATTTTGAAGTAAAACCTAGAAATTGATATTTTTTGATTTTGGCCATGGAATTGAAAACAAATTATAGATTTGAGTTCGTAATATTGTGGGCAATGTTTATCTTCAAAAATTGTGGAATCTGGGCATGTGGGCCCGAGGATGATTTTATCGACCTTTCGCTCGGGGTAAAGAATTTTTGTAAATTAGACTATAATGAGTAATTGAGTGTATATTAATGGGTTTGCATAATTATTGGCTAGTTTTGGAGCGTTGTGCATCGGTTTGAGTCGTCGGAAGGGATTGGAAGTCGGTTATGGAACTCCGGAGCGAGGTAAGTCTCCTTTCTAACCTTGTAAAAGGGAATTGTCTTCATAGGTGAAATAATTAATTATGTGCTACTATTTGTGGGGACTACATACGCACGAGGTGATGAGAGTGCGTACATAGCTACTAGCTATGCCTATGTCTGGGTAGTTTTAGGCATACATCATGCCTTGTTGATATTGTTATTGATTTATGTTATTGTTTGCCTTGAGAGGGAGCGAGATTGAGTTCACTTATTAAATGTTTGGAGAGGAATTGAAATTTAAGAATCTAAGATTTAAAATGTTTCGTTTGAACTCCATAATTTCTACAGGAATAAGGAATATTATAATAGCTTAAGAAATCAATGTGTAAACGCGTCGGATATATATTTCACGAGCGGGATATTTTCCTTCTACTACTCTTATGGGATCAGGTCGTTCGCCTCGGCAGCATTTATTTACCACACTTTCATGGAAGTAGGCCATTCGCCTCGACAGGTTAATAGATGCATCTATGGTTCGCACCATTCGACCCTCTGGTGGTGCACAATTTACTTTTACGTTGGATCGGACCGTATGCCTCGGAATTTCCTATATATATTATCCTCATGGAATCTTGCGTAATATTTGGATAGAAGTCAGTGTATCCGAGGGTTTTCCTCTTATTTGAATTATGACAACCTCTTAATTAAATCCACTGTATGTATGTATATGCTCTGGTTATGGAGGGAACTTGCTAGTTGAGAGCTGAGTAAATGGTAAAGAAGGGAATTGTACCACGTAATTTATACTTGTTGGTTTCATATGTTTGCTCTGTCTCATATTTATTCACTTCTTCACTGTACCTGATATTATTGGACCACTAGTAAGTGTCGGAGTCGACCCCTCGTCACTACTTCTTCGAGGTTAGACGGGATACGTACTGGGTACGCGTTGCTTTCGTACTCATACTACACTTGCTGTTTATTTTTTATGTACATGTACATGTATGGATAGTGGCCTCGTGGGTGCAGCAACATGGTTGGTACGGGGACTTAGGTGAGCTACATCTTTTGAGACGATCCACAGCCAGCAGAGTCTCCTTCAGACGTATTGTATTTTTTTCTTCTGTCCAGTTTGTATTCCGGACAGTTATTGTATTGTATTTTAAATTCCTAGAAATTGTTCATGCACTTGTGACACCGGGTTCTGGGATGACTATGGGATTTATTTATTATTTGAATTTGTTAAAGGCATCTCATTACTCTGTGGAAGTTCATTATTTGCTATTTAATGTAATGAAAAGAAATGATTTCAAAAATAATAAAAATAAGAATTTAATTAACTATTTTATGTTGGCTTTCCTGACAGTGGTGTCCGGCACCATCCGGACCTTTAGATGGATTTTGGGTCGTGACATCATTACCTTACGATACTGAACTATTAACTACTTCTAACTATAGTGTTCAATTTTCAAACATCACTCCCACTCGACAAAGGCAAATTCTGTCTATCAACGTTCTCCCACCACTTAAATGCAATGGAACGTCAATTCTGACGTGTGGTTTTTGATGGTCTTGAACGTCTAGTTATTTCTTTGCTTAGTTCCTATAAAAATAGTTTACTTCTAGGAACATGGTTTATTGAAAAGTCCTTATCTAGAAAAATGCATTTATTTTAACAATTACTTTATTTTCTTTAGGACAATAAAATAAACCTCCATTTGTTTTCTTGAATATTCAATAAACATGCATCTATCCATTCTTATTTCCAACTTACATATCTGTTTTTCCTTTCAACATATGTGATAAACAATCCTATATCTGAACATGCTACAGGTTGAGCTTACATCCAATCCACAGTTCTATAAATGTCACAGGTACTAACTTAGAAGAAAACTAAATTCAGAATGTAATATGCAGTTTCTAGGAAATATTCCAAAATTAAATAACGCAAATCTGAATAACACTTCATTAATCTATCCATGTCCAAAAGAGGCTTATTTCTTCTTTCTACCACACCACTCTATTATGGAGTTTACAATGTAGACAAATGAGATGTAATCCATTATTCTGATAAGTAACAAAAGAACTCTTTAGAGAGGTGCTCGTCACTACAATCAAATTGCAGTAACTTAATATATTTCCTTAGTGCTTCTCCATTTCAAGTCTTAAAACCTTGAATTACTTAAATCATTAAGACTTACAGAACACCAAATAAATATATTAATATTTTGAGTAATTATTATGAACGTCACAAAATACTCAAAACTATATCTTATGAGTATGTTCATTTGACTATACAAATTAGAAGGGACTCATTCTAGCTTATCACTAGCTTTATTCCTTTTGAAGGGAAACACCCTTTTGTCAAATTTCCTTCCAAACAGGATCCACAGGTTGGTAGTGCCTCTACTTTTAATGAACCTTAAGGTCCATCCTTGACCAACTTGAAATCCTATCCAGATTTATATGATTTAGATAAAGGTGCACAGATAAGTTTTACTCAATTATGAAGAACATATTCTCTTATGAGATAGATTAATTTTTGTTCTGTTCAGGGGAGACATTAATATAAAACAACAAGGTCATGCATTTATTTATCACAAGACATAAAATATTTATCAAGTTCAACAACTCAAGAGTTATTCAAAATATAAAATAAATATCCATCTCTTATTTTGCCCAGAAATCAAAATTAAATTCCTTCTAACAAAAGGTACATATATTGCATCCTTTAAATTAATGTCTTATCACTATCAAAAGAAATTTTAACAATTAATTCGACAAATCGCATAAAGTCATTATGGAGTTGAGATAAAAATATTAAATAGATCATAATAAGTCAAAACACTGAATAATAAAATTCAGAATACATTCAATATTTATATACATACATGCATCTCGAATAATAAATTTCGTTGGGAAAATAATCATTCATGCAAAGTATATTATATAATGCAACAATATACAATCCAAAAAGAAATAAAACTAGCTCAAATGGAGAGCATACTGTTATTTTAAGACAATTGTATATAACCATTTAATATTAAAATTTCAAACACACTACACATATATGTATTCATGCATCTTGAATAGAAAATTTCGATGGGAAAAGAATTACTCATGCAACATACATATGTAACGCCAGATTATTCACTCAAATAATTAAAACTGACCCAACTCAGATGGAGAGTGTACTGTTAATTTAAGTCAAATGAACATCATAATTAATAGCTCTAGATCAATTGATCCAAAATGTATACTCAGATGGAGAGTAAGTACACGATATCAATTACTAGTAACACGATATCAATTACTAGTATTTCACCTAGTGAGCTTATTGTATCTAATATGGAGGAAGACCTAAAGTTAACGCGTAAATTTATTAATCACTTGAAATTAATAGCGGAGGACCATAAAAATATTTTTCTATCACCACATAATCATGATTGTATTTTAGTTAAAAAATTGATTCAACCCTTAAACTCAGATAGAGAGTTAATACATGTTATCAATAACTAGTAACTATATCCAGTGAGTTCATAATAAATTTATCCGATATGGAAAAAGACCTAATATCAACGCGTAAATTTATTATCTCTCTATAAATAAGAAATGTAGACCACAGGGGTTTCAATCACCACTTTATCATAACCACGAACTTTTCTCTGAGAAGTAAGTTCCATAATTAAGAAAAATGCTCCATACCCCATTTAAACGTTCTTGAAACGCTAAAATTAATATTTTTCACTACATAGCAGTGAGTATTGTTCACTAGCCTGTTTCTGATAAACCTACCAAATTTCATATCAATCAGAGATCGTTAAAATCATAATCTCCAAAAATTGCGACCAAATTTGAAAAATTACCATTTTAAGCATTTTTTTAAAAATATTTTAAAATATGATTTACATTCTTATCATATACTAATTCAAGACAAATCAACATGTGTTATCACGTTCTAGATTAGACATAAATAAAATAATAGAAAGAATGACTTTTCTTATGTAAATTACATTTTATTCCGCCAAACCTCCAAAAAACTCATCTAAATGATCCTGAATCGTCAAATACGATGTGATTCCCTTCATAGCATTGAGTTCTTTTTAACTAATCGTTTCCGATGATCCCACCAAATTTCAGGATATCCGGAGATCGTGAAATTAGCGATCGCCAAAAACTAGACCAAATTCGAATAAATTATTTTTGGCATATTTAGGATTAAATCCATGTGATTTGTATTCTTGTTATATATCATATCAAGTTAAATCATCATGTTTCAGATTTAACATAAACATAACTGATATATAAAGAATAATTTTTCACATTTGTAACAAATTCAATTTAATAAACTGCTTGGAAACACATCTAAAGGACCTCAAAATACCACAAAACAACATGATTCACTGCACAACATAGAGTTTTTCTCACTAGATTGTTCTCGATGAACCTACCAAGTTTCAATCAATCGGAGTTTGCCAAATTTATGACCACCAGTCTGTTACCAAACTCGGAGAATAATCGTTATAAGCAGTTTCATGAATTAAAATAAATATGCTATTGTTTTCCATTTTCCTTATAATTATACGATGAGATCAAGGTATAGATTATGTTCTTCCTATTTCTAGGATACACTCCTTTTGCAATAAATTATCCTTTTATTAAACACACAAGAGCCTAATATATCATATTTTCTCTTTTTCAGCGAAAACCCCAAGATCTCTTCTCATGGATGGTCTCACTAATACCCAAATATAAAACTCTTTTCTAGTTAAAAACCTCCACCACTAATGTATATTTATCAAGGATAATTTTCACGTGGTACATAAGCAGATTTTAATGACTCTAATAAATATACCATTATGTAGATCCTACTTATTAATCATAATGCTCAATCCATGAATAGACATAATTTTATATTTATAATTTATTAAGAATTTTCCATGAGTTCAAATAAGCAAACCACTTTAATGGTAACTATTCATCACTCATAAATTTTTCAATTTACAAGTAAAATTATTTTATGCCAGAATATGGACCATAGATTAAAAATCATACCAATAAAATAAAGCTCATACAAAATACCGTCATATTTCACTTAAATTATAACCTCTAACCAGAGAACAAAATCTTTCATCGGAAATCCAATACTAGTAATCACGTAGGGTATGAAAACATAAACCAAAAATTGAAAATTTTTTTATGCACAGACATGCCAAATGCACCAATTATTAGTCATCCAGGATATCAAACAGAGGATTTCACTTTCTTACAAAATGATTATATCATTACACAATATCAATAAGACCTAGTCAATAAAATCATTGAATTCAATACAACAACACGTCTATTTACTAATAACCAATATGTAAACGCATTATATAGCTAGTATTTAATCATGGATACCATGAGGAGTCACCCCACCACCATTGAATTAAAAACGAATTAAAATTATTAAGAAATAATTTTCAGAAAATAGAAAAACGTCCCAAACACAGTCTAAATGACCTTAAAATGCCGAAAAATACCGTGGTTCACTGCTAAATCAGTGAGTTTTTCTCACCACGTCGTTTCCTATGAACCCAACAAATTTCGGCTCAATAGGAGTCCGTCAAGTTCGTTAACCTCCGAAAACACCGGCAATTTCGGTCAAAATCGGGTTTTGCATTTTTCTAGGGTTTACCCAAAAAATTAAGATATCCCAATCAAATATCAATAAAAAAAAAAATTATATCTCATGATTACAAAAATAATCCAAAATATTTTGCACAGTTAATTCACAAAACAGCAGTGCAGTTTTTCACAAAATAACATATACATGTAATTTAAAAACGCAAATAATCGATATTCTTGTTTTGTGAAAAATCTAGTTGTCTAATTAGATGATGGATTATTATAAGCAGCGGAAACAATCCCAGTATCAAAATCACATATAATCTAGACAATCGGTATAGACGAGATTTCACGGGTTACTTCTTTAAGCGTGAACACGAGTCTTTAGTCACGTGAGCCTTCAGTTTCACATCGTCTCGTTGAAATCTTCACCACCCACACGATCACGATCTCCAAACGTTCCACGGTCTTCTACTGTGTTATCCAAATAATATCCGAAAAATAGTAATTTTGTGTGGGCGAAATTTTCTAGGAAAAAGGGGCTGAAAATTTCGGCCACTATCTTATTCCTCCTCTAGGTGGAAAACCTTATGTATTTATAGCACAAGTTTTAAGGGTTAAAACCTTTTTTCAAAACCTGTTGGGTTTTCTTTCCACCAGAAAAAGGATTCTTTTATTTAGGCAATCAGGGACCACAAAATTTAATTAACAACGCTTCCAATTATGGAATTAATTGCTAATTTATAAAATTAATATCCACCATAATTAATTACGAATTATTGCACTAAAAATTGGTAATTGCACTCCTTATTTTATTTCAAAATTCATCCACTAAATCTTATTTAACTCCCTATGTTAAGATTCAGATACTAATCAATTAAATTAAATTACTGACAATTTAATTTATTGAATATTGTAACGACCCGGTAGGTCGTTTTGAGAGATAGTGCCCCGATACCCTAATAACTGTTTTTCCCCATGTCTATATCTGCTTATGGGACTTGCCGGAATGATTAGTCATGAAATTCGGAGAGTTTTTGGACACATAGTCCTTACATGTGAGTTTAAGCTTGAGAAATCAGACTGTAGTTGGAACTGTGTGAAGACGGGTCCGGAATGGGATTCTGTCGACTCCATTAGCTCCGTTGGGTGATTTCGGAGTGAGGAGCGTGTCCGAAATGTGTTTTCGAGTTCTGTATAGGTTTAGTCTTGAATTGGCGAAAGATAGAATTTCGGACGATAGGTGAATTTTTCATATCGGGCTCGGAATGGAATTCCGAGAGTGGCTGTAGGTCCGTTGTTTCATTTGTGACCTGTGTGTAAAATTTGAGGTCATTCGGACTAGTTTTGACGTGTTTCGGCATCAGTTATAGATTTTTGAAAATTTCATAAGTTCTTAGGCTTAAATCCATGCATAATTGGTGATTCTGATGTTATGTGATGCGTTTTGAAGGCTCGACTAAGTTTGGATAAGGTATTAGGACTGGTTGACAAGTTTAGTTGAGGTCCCGGTGTAACGACCCGGATGGTCATTTTAAGAATTTGCGCCTTGATCCCCTAATTACCGCTTCTTCCATGTCTATTTATGTTATTGGAACTTGTCGGAGCGTTGAGTGTTGAAATCCGGGGGGATTTTGGACTTATAGTCCATAAATGTGGAATTTAGCTTTAGAAATCTGGCGGTAGCTAGAACTGTGTGAAGACGGATCTAGAATGGAATTCCATCGACTCTGTTAGCTCCGTTGGGTGATTTTGGGGTTAGGGGCATGCTCGGAATGTGTTTTCGAGGTCGGTTGTGGATTTAGGCTTGAATTTGGCGAAAGTTAAAATTTTGGCGATTTCAGCCAATAGGTGAGATTTGGATATCGGACTCGAAATGGACTTCTGAAAGCGACAACAGGTCCGTAATGTCGTTTATGACCTGTGTGCAAAATTTGAGGTCATTCGGATGAGTTTAGACGTGTTTCGACGTCGGATGTGAATTCTAGAAATTACCTAAGTTCTTAGGCTTGAATCTATGCACAAGTATGATTTTGATGTTATGAGATGTGTTTTTAAGGCTCGACCAAGTTTGAATGAGGTACTAGGGTTGGTTGGAAGGTTTGGTGGAGGTCCCGGGAGCCTCGGGTGTCTTTTGGGTGTCCAAACGGGCATGTTTTTGGCCTAAGCCTTTGCTGGTTTTGCTTGTTTTTCAGCAGCAGTTGAGTGTTCTCTGCGATCGCGTGAATAAGTCCGGGATCGCGTAGTGTTAGGTTGAGGTGGTCAGAGATTGTGCTTCGCAATCGCACAAGTCCAGCCGCGATAGCATTGTTCTGGTCAGTTAGTCTCCGCGATCGCAGACCTTTAATCGCGATCGCGATGAAGGAATTTCAGGCGCGTGTTTCATTACTCTCCACGATCGCGACTCATTGTACGCAATCGCGTAAGGCAAATGCCTGGGCAGAATATTAAAACCCCAAATCTGAGGGTTTATGCTATTTTCCATATTTTCGAACTTGAGAGCTCGGGAAGGGCGAATATTGAAGACTTTTGCACCTGGGTAACTTGGATAAGTGATTTCTATCCATTATAGATCAATATCCATGATTCCAATCTTAAATCCAACCTTTAATTTCGAAAATTATGGGGAAAATGGGATGAACTTCATAGACCGAATTATTGAGTTTTTATTGGGTATTTGACCTCCGATTTGTGAGATTCTTATATGGTTAGTCTCGTAAGTGAATGGGTGTCCGGAAAATATAAATTTTACCCAATTCCGAGATGTGGGCCCGGGGGAATTTTTGGGCGAATTTTAGCTTATAAATAATTAACTATTTTGTTCCCTTCAAGTGATATTTACACCATGCAATCAATTTGAATAGATTTGGGCCACCCGGAGTCAGATACTCGTGGCAAGAGCTTGGTATTGAGTTGATTAGCGCAATCTAGGTAAGTGGCTTGCCTAATTCTGTGTTGGGGATCTTCCCTTAGGAATTTTTATACTGATTTTTGTTATGTGGACGTTGTGGACGCGAGGTGACGAGTGCCTACACGGGTCATTGTTGCTAAAATCCTATTTTTCTCCCATGAAAAGGCTCATTTTCATTCATATATTACTGTTTCCTATATTAATTGAGTAGATAGCCTAAGTGTAAGCATGCCTGCCTGTTCTGACTTGAATTTATCTTATTTGCTACTAGTCATATCATGCTTAGGTAGTTTTACTCTATCCTTACCTGTTGTTTTTCCTGGATTGTTTACTTAAGCCATAATTGACATACTTCTGTTTTGCATATTTAAATTGGGACTACGGACCGAGATCCGACTGCTTTCCCCTTGCACTGCATTTCATATTTAAATTGGGACTACGGACCGAGATCTGGGAGCTTTCCTCCTGTACTGAAATGCATATTTAAATTACTACATACAGAGATTTGGGAGCTTTCCCCCTGTACTGCATAGCATATTTAAATTGGGACTACGGACCGAGATCTTGGAGCTTTCCCCGTGTACTGCATTGCACATTTACTATTGAGATATATGTTGTGCTGAGCCGAGGGTTCTCTTTCTGTTATTAAACCTTTCCGTATTCGTTAATCCTGTTATCATTGCTTATTTGTATTTCATTGTTTGAAAATCTTATATTGACTTGTTCTCACAAATTCAGTAGGGCCTCAACCTGACCTCGTCACTACTTGACTGGAGTTAGGCTTGGCACTTACGGAGTACCGAATGTGGAGTACTCACGCCCTTTCCTGCGCATGTTTTTCCCATGTGCAGATCCCGGTACCAGCACCCAGTTTCGTGGTTAGTAGTCTTCTACCAGTATCGAGGAGACCGCGAGGTAGTTCTGCCGCGTCCGCAGAATCCTACGAGTCCCCTTCTACTCTATTATAGGCATAAAAGACTTGTATATTTTTCTATTGTTTCATTGTATAAAGATACAATTAGTAAAGAGCTTGTGACTATGGTGACATTACGGGTTTTGGGAAGTATTAATGTATATGCTGAGCAGCTACGTTACATCTACTTGATATCTTTTCTGTCTTTATTTTATTGATTCTGTCATTTCTGCAAATTTTAAGCTTACCTAGTCATCGAGACTAGGTGTCGTCATGATACCTTTCGGAGGGTAAATTGGGTCGTGACAAGTTGGTATTAGGCGTCTAGGTTCATAGGAGTCACAAGTCACAAGCCGGTTTATTAGAGTCTCGCGGATCGGTGCGGAGACGTCCGTATCTATCTTCGAGAGGCTATGAAACTGTTAAGAACAATCAAATCTTTTGGAATTCCTTATCGTGCTATTTACTGTCATCAAATTCTTAAACTCTATCCTATTCTTACTTGCAGATGGTTCGTACCCGTACCGGATGTATTGATGACCAGGCACCCGAGCCCCCAGTCATAGCCACCAGAGGCAAGGGTCGGGGCAGGGGACAAGCACGCGGTGCTGCCCGAGCACCGGCTAGAGCAGAGGCAGAGAGCCCCCAACAACTACAGTTGGAGGGGCACAGGAGGTCCCTACTATTACTCCAGACCTCCAGGAGACATTGGCCCAGTTCTTGAGTGCCTTCAGTACTCTCTCTCAGGCGGGTCTACTCCCGATAGCTCCAGCTACATCCTAGGCCGGATGAGGGACACAGACTCCCGCGGCCTGTATTCTTGAGCAGAGAGTTCATATTGGGCAGGTCCCAAAGTATATTCCTATGCCCCCAGCAGCTCCAGCTCAGCCTGAGACTAGGATAGTTGTTCCTGAGGCAGATCAGCTCCGACTTGAGAGGTACAAGAATTACCACCCACCTGAGTTCAGCGGATTAGCTTCGGATGACGCCCTGGGTTTTCTTGAGGGGTGTTATCGCATTCTCCGCACTATGGGTATTGTAGATATGAGTGGGGTTTCTTTCACTGCTTTCCAGCTGAGGGGGGCAGCTTATCAGTGGTGGCGTGCTTTTGAGCTTAGTAGCCCGGACGATGCAACTTCACTTACTTGGGCTTAGTTTTTCGAGATGTTCTTACTTGAGTTTGTCTCTCAGAGCTTCAGGGATGCTTGGTGTGCGGAGTTTGAGCAGTTACGCCAGGGTGCCATGACTGTGTCAGAGTATGCAGTCCGTTTCAGCGATTTGGCTCGCCATGCACCAGCTTTGGTTGTCAGTGTCAGAGAGAGGGTTCGGCGCTTTATTGAGGGACTCCACCCCAGTATTCGGACCAGCATGACCAGATAGCTGGAGACCTATATAACTTACCAGCAGGCCGTGAGTATTGCCCGGAGGATTGAGACTATGTTAGCCCGGGACAGGGAGGAGAGAGAGGCCAAGAGGTCTCGAGAGGCTGGTCATTTTTAAGGAGTTCGTGCACCAGTAGCACGCTATGATAGGGGTTTTGTGAGTCACCCTGTTCATTCAGCTCTCACAGCAGGCAGCGGTATTCCAGCTCCTCCTAGACCTCATGAGCCTTATTAGGCACCCCAGTATCTCAGGTGCCTCCTACTCGAGGTGTTATCACTGGCCAGTTCAGAGTCAGCAGCGGCCGCCACGTCCTCTGAGGGGTTGCTTTGAGTGTGGAGACCCTCATCATATGATCAGATATTGCCCCAAAGCGAGGATGGGCGCACCACCTCGAACCTATCAGGGTGCACCCCCTCAGATTTATCAGGCTCCACGTCTTCCACCAGGTCCACCAGCTATTCTTCCAGCCCTTGCTGCTACCCCACCACCTCATGCAGCTCGAGATGGAGGTCGGGGAGGTCAAGGTCGCCCTAGAGGGGGAGGCCAGGACAAGTACTATGCTCTTCTATTCCGGTCCGAGGCCATTGCTTCAGATTCAGTCATTACAGGTATTGTTCCCGTTTGTCATAGGGATGCATCGGTATTATTCGACCCAGGCTCTACATATTCATATGTGTCTTCCTATTTTGCTTCACATCTGGGGAAAGCCCAGGACTCTTTGAGTTCCCCTGTTTATGTTTCTACTCCGGTGGGAGATTCTCTTGTTGTGGACCGCGATATCGGTCATGTTTGATTACTATCAGTGGTTTTGAGCCCAGAGCTGATTTGCTACTACTCAGTATGGTAGATTTCGATGTTATATTGGTTATGGACTGGTTGTCTCCCTATTATACTATTCTCTATTTTCACGCCAACACAGTGAAGCTGGCTATGCCAGGATCTCCGAGGTTAGAGTGGAGAGGTTTCTTGGAGTATACTCTCTGCTGAGTCATTTCTTTTCTTAAGGCTCAGCGGATGGTTGGGAAGGGGTGTGATGCATATTTGGCTTATGTGAGAGATGTTACTACTAAGACCCCTACAGTGGAGTCAGTTCCAGTTGTCAGAGACTATTCTGATGTATTTCCAGCTGATCTTTCGGGTATGCCACCCGATAGAGACATTGATTTCGGCATTAACTTGTTGCCGGGCACTCAACCCATTTTCATTCCTCTTTATCGCATGGCTCCTTCTGAGTTGAAGGAGTTGAAGGAGCAGTTACATGAGTTGCTTGAGAAGGGATTCATCAGGCCCAGTGTAATACCTTAGGGCGCTCCGGTATTATTTGTGAAGAAAAAGGATGGCTCGATGAGTATGTGTATTGACTACCGGCAGCTGAATAAGGTGACAGTGAAGAACAGGTACCCATTGCCTCACATTGAAGATCTATTTGACCATTTACAGGGTGCTAGGGTGTTCTCCAAGATTTATCTACGTTCTGGTTATCATCAGTTGAAGATTCGGGAACCGGATATCCCGAAGACTACCTTCAGGACCAGATATGGCCACTATGAGTTCCTTTTTATGTCATTTGGGCTAACCAATGTCCGAGCAGCCTTCATGCACTTGATGCACAACATATTTCGGCCTTATCTGATACTTTCGTCATTGTGTTCATTGATGACATTCTGGTATATTCTAGGTCCCAGGAGGATCATGAGCAACACTTGAGGACCGTGCTTCAGACATTGAAGGAGAAGAAGTTGTATGCCAAGTTTTCTAAGTGTGAATTTTGGCTTGATTCTGTGGCATTCCTAGGCCACGTGGTGTCTTCGGATGGGATCAAGGTATATCTGAAGAAGGTGGAGGCGGTTCAGAGTTGGCCCAGACCGCCCTCAGCTACTGAGATCTGCAGTTTCCTCGGTTTGGCTGGGTATTATCGCCGTTTTGTGGAGGGATTTTCATCTATTTCAGCGCCTATGACCAGAATGACCCAGAAGGGTGCATCTTTTATATGGACTGAGGAGTGTGAGGAGATCTTTCAGAAGCTCAAGACAGCCCTGACTACAGCTCTTCTGTTGGTTTTGCCTATCAGTGCCAGATCCTATACAGTTTATTGTGATGCTTCGAGGATTGGCTTGGCAGCGGTGTTGATGCAGGAAGGTAGGGTGATTGCCTACGCGTCCAGGAAGTTGAAGGTCCATGAGAAAAACTACCATGTTCATGATCTCAAGTTAGCATCGATTATTCACGCCCTGAAGATATGGCTTCACTATTTATATGGTGTTCCCTGTGAGTTATTCATGGATCACCGGAGTTAGCAGCATATATTCAGGAAGAAGGATCTAAATTTGTGCCAGCACAGGTGGTTGGAGTTGCTAAAGGACTATGACATCGCCATATAATACAACCCGGGGAAGGCCAATATGGTAACCGGCGCCTTGAGTCGCCGGGCGGAGAGTTTGGGGAGTTTAGCATACCTTCATGCAGCAGAGAGGCCTCTAGCCTTAGATGTTCAGTCCCTAGCCAGTCAGTTCGTGAGATTGGATCTTTCTGAGCCTTGCCGGGTATTAGCTTGTGTGGTTGCTCGATCTTCCCTTCATGACCGTATCAGAGAGCGCCAATATGATGATCCCCACCTTTTGGTTCTTCAGGATAGAGTCCGGCGGGGTGATGCTAGAGATGTGACTATAGGAGATGACAGGGTGATGAAGATGTAGGGCCGTATCTGTGTGCTCAACGTGGATGGGCTTCGGGAGTTGATTCTTGAGGAGGCCCATAGTTTGCGGTATTCCATCCATCCGGGTACCGCGAAGATGTACCAGGATCTGAGACAACACTATTGGTGGCGAAGGATGAATAAGGATATAGCAGAGTTTGTAGCCAAGTGTCTCAACTGTCAGCAAGTCAAATGTGAGCATCAGAGACCGAGAGGGTTACTTCAGCAGATTTAGCTTCCAATGTGGAAGTGGGAGCGTATCACCATGGACTTTGTGGTTGGACTTCCTCGGACTTTGAGGAAGCATGATGCTATTTGGGTGATTGTGGATCCGCTGACCAAATCAGCCCATTTCCTTCCAGTACTGACTACATACTCATCGGAGAGGTTGGATGAGATTTATATCATAGAGATTGTTCGCCTCCACGGTATTCAAGTATCTATAATTTGAGACAGAGGTACACAGTTCACTTCACGGTTCTGGAGAGCCGTTCAGCAGGAGTTAGGCACCAGGGTAGAGTTGAGCACAACTTTTCACCCTCAGACGGACGGGCAGTCCGAGCGCACGATTCAGATACTCGAGGATATGCTCCGTGCATGTGTGATGGATTTTGGAGGGTCATGGGATCGATACTTGCCTCTTGCAGAGTTTGCTTACAACAAAAACTACCAGTCCAACATTCAGATGGCGTCGTATGAGGCTTTTTATGGTAGGCGGTGCAGGTCTCCCGTGGGATGGTTTGAGTCGGGCGAGGTTCGATTGTTGGGTACAGACTTGGTTCAGGATGCCCTGGACAAGGTGAAGGTGATTCAGGAGAGACTTCGCACAGCTCAGTCCAGGCAGAAGAGCAATGCATATCGGAAGGTTCGTGACTTGGCATTTATGGCTAGTGATCGGGTTTTGCTTCGGGTATCACCTATGAAGGGCGCCATGAGGTTCGGGAAGAAAGGCAAGCTGAGTCCAAGATTTATTGGCCCTTTTGAGGTGTTGCGGCGTGTTGGGGAGGTTGCTTATGAGCTAGCCCTGCCTCCCAGCTTAGCAGGGGTGCATCCGGTGTTCCACGTCTCCATGCTCCGGAAGTATCACGGTGACCCGACTCATGTCTTGGATTTAAGCTCAGTCCAATTGGAAAAGGATCTATCATAGGTGGAGGAGCCTGTGACTATATTGGACAGGCAGGTCACAAAGCTCAGGTCAAAGGATATTGCGTCAGTAAAGGTTTAGTGGAGGGGTCAGCCAGTCGAGAAGGCGACTTGGGAGATCGAGCAGGATATGCGGGGTCAGTACCCTCATCTTTTCCCAGCTTCAGGTATGTTTCTATGCTCGTTCGAGGACAAGTGATTTTCTTAAGAGGGGGGGGGGACGTAACGATCCGGCCGGTCGTTTTAAGAATTTGCGCCCTGATCCCCTATTTACCGCTTCTCCCATGTCTATTTATGTTATTGGAACTTGTCAGAGCGTTGAGTGTTAAAATCCAGGGTGATTTTGGACTCATAGTCCATAAATGTGGTCGTAGCTAGAGCTGTGTGAAGACAGATCCGGAATGGAATTACGTCAACTCAGTTAGCTCCGTTGGGTGATTTCGGGGTTAGGGGCGTGCTCAGAATGTGTTTTCGAGGTCGGTTGTGGATTTAGGCTTGAATTGACGAAAGTTAAAATTTCGGCGATTTCGGCCGATAGGTGAGATTTGGATATCGGACTCGAAATGGACTTCCGAAAGCAACAGCAGATCCGTAATGTCATTTATAACCTGTGTGCAAAATTTGAGGTCATTCGGATGAGTTTAGACCTTTTTCGGCGTCAGATGTGAATTCTAGAAATTACCTAAGTTCTTAGGCTTGAATCTATGCATAATTGATGATTTTAATGTTATGAGATGTGTTTATATGGATTGACCAAGTTTGAATGAGGTATTAGGGTTGGTTGGTAGGTTTGGTTGAGGTCCCGGGAGCCTCGTGTGTCTTTCGGGTGCCCAAACGGGCATGTTTTTGGCCTAAGCCTTTGCTGGTTTCTCAGCAGCAGTTGAGTGTTCTCTACGATCGCGTAAATAAGTCCACGATCGCGTAGTGTTTGGTTGAGGTGGTCAGAGATTGTGCTTCACGATCGCACAAGTCCAATCGCGATAGCATTGTTCTGGTCAGTTAGTCTCCGCGATCGCAGACCTTTAATCGCGATCACGATGAAAGAATTTCAGGCGCGTGTTTCATTACTCTCCACGATCGCGACTCATTGTACGTGATCGCATAAAGAAAATTCCTGGGCAGAATATTAAAACCACAAATCCGAGGATTTATGCTATTTTCCATATTTTCGAACTTGAGAGCTCGGGAAGGGAAATTCTTGAAGACTTTTGCACCTAGGTAACTTGGATAAGTGATTTCTATCCATTATAGATAAACTTCCATGATTCCAATCTTAAATCCAACCTTTAATTTCGAAAATTATGGGGAAAATGGGATGAACTTCATAGACTGAATTATTGAGTTTTGATTGGGTATTTGACCTCCGATTTCAGAGATTATTATATGGTTAGACTCGTGAGTGGATGGGTGTCCGGAAAATATAAATTTTACCTGATTCTGAGATGTGGGCCCGAGGGACTTTTTTAGAGAATTTCCTAAATTCGCATATTAGCTTATAAATAATTAGCTATTTTGTTCCCTTCAAATGATATTTAGACAATGCAATCGATTTGAATTGATTTGGGCCACCCGGAGTCAGATACTCGTGGCAAGAGCTTGGTATTGAGTTGATTAGCACAGTCCAGATAAGTGGCTTGCCTAATTCTGTGTTGGGGATCTTTCCTTAGGCATTTTTATACTGATTTTTGTTATGTGGACGCCGTGTACGCGAGGTGATGAGTGCGTACACGGGTCATTGTTGCTAAAATCCTATTTTTCTC
The DNA here is from genome assembly GCA_005239505.1 of Nicotiana paniculata. Lineage (NCBI taxonomy): Eukaryota > Viridiplantae > Streptophyta > Magnoliopsida > Solanales > Solanaceae > Nicotiana > Nicotiana paniculata. The sequence continues at coordinate 89,853 of ML366030.1, forward strand.
CCATGAAAACGCTCATTTTCATTCATATATTACTGTTTCCTATCTTAATTGAGTAGATAGCCTAAGTGTAAGCATGCCTACCTGTTCTGATTTGAATTCCTCTTATTTGCTACTAGTCACATCATGCTTAGGTAGTTTTACTCTATCCTTACCTGTTGTTTTTCCTGGATTGTTTACTTAAGCCATAATTGACATACTTCTGTTTTGCATATTTAAATTGGGACTACGGACCGAGATCCGACACCTTTCCCCTTGTACTGCATTTCATATTTAAATTGGGACTACAGACCGAGATCCGGGAGCTTTCCTCCTATACTGAAATGCATATTTAAATTGGGACTACGGACCGAGATTAGGGAGCTTTCCCCGTGTACTGCATTGCATATTTACTATTGAGATATATGATGTGCTGAGCCGAGGGCTCTCTTTCTGTTATTAAACCTTTCCATTTTCGTTAGTCCTGTTATCATTGCTCATCTGTATTTCATTGTTTTAAAATCTTATATTGACTTGATCTTACAAAATCAGTAGGGCCTCAACCTGACCTCGTCACTACTTGACTGGAGTTAGGCTTGGCACTTACGGAGTACCGAATGTGGAGTACTCACGCCCTTTCCTGCGCATGTTTTCCTCATGTGCAGATCCAGGTACCAGCACCCAGTGTCGTGGTTAGGAGTCGTCTACCAGCATCCAGGAGACCGCGAGGTAGTTCTGCCGTGTCCGCAGAATCCCACGAGTCCCCTTCTACTCTATTATAGGCATAGAAGACTTGTATATTTTTCCGATGTTTCATTGTATAGAGCTACAATTAGTAAAGAGCTTGTGACTATGGTGACATTCCGGGTTTTGGGAAGTATAAATGTATATGCTGAGCAGCTACGTTACATCTACTTGATACCTTTTGTCTTTATTCTATTGATTCTGTCATTTCTGCAAATTTTCGGCTTACCTAGTCATAGAGACTAGGTGCCGTAACGATACCTTTTGGAGGGTAAATTGGCTTGTGACACCCGGGGGCCTCGGAGATGTTTTGGGTGTTCAACGGGATGAGTTTTGAACTTAAAACCAGCTGAAGCATTGCTGGTGCTGGTGGTTCGCACATGCGAAAAAGGAGCCGTAAGTGCGGAGGGGGCCATCGCAGATGCGGATTTGACTTGGGTTAGCCAGGCTCGCAGGTGCGGCCCAGTGATCCAGGTGCGGTTCCAGCCCACTTAAGGATTTTTCGCACCTGCGATGTAATTTACGCAGGTGCGAGACCGCAGGTGCGGTCCAAGGGGGCGTATGTGCGGGATCGCTGGGCAGTTTATACCAAATTCGAAGGCTTGAAATTCATATCTTCTAAAAATGATTTGGTTCTCGGGAGTAGGCGATTTTGAGTGGGTTTTGAGGAGAAGATTCATAGGTAACAATTTCTAACCTTATTTCACTTGTATATCATTAAGGGAAAAATGCCAAAATTGTCCCTATACTATCAAAATTAGTCACGTTTATACCCGTTTCTACTTTCGGTCCAAATATACACTTACCGTTAGTAAAGTAGACAAAATCGTCCCTAACCCTAACAGATTTACAATGTGGCAGTGGGACCCCTCACTTAATGTGCCAACTAGGCAAATACCAACCCGAATTGTAGAGACCCATGCTCATTATTTTGACCTATGCCCATTTCTTTGACCCCTCCCTTCCCGTTTACCCTCTTCTTGTGAAGAGTTGAAGATCAAAAAAATGAATAAACAGAAGAAAAGAAATCAAAGCCTAAAAGTATCTCAGATCTGTAAACATGAACATAAAGAACTTGAGGATTTATATATCTATGATGAACCATGTAAAAAGTTGTAGCCATAGCCTACCCAACCCCCCGCCGGCCGCCGCCGCTGCTGCCTGCACCTTCATCAAAACAGCCGCTGCTTCACCAATCCACCACCTTCTTTCACGGAAGCCACCACAAATTTTATAGTTGATCATCACCTCACTTCATCCCACCATAAAAAAGTTCTATTGCCCACTGCTCGTATTCACCATCTCCAATGGAGACCCACCATGAAATTCAATCAAAACCCACCACTTTCACCACTATGATAGTTTCTATCAAAACCCACCATAATATACAGAACAAAAGGGTTGCGGAAGACTATAAATTGCATATAGATTTCCAATAGATGTTGGAAAAAAAGAGGGGTGGGGTCATGTTGAAACAGAAAAGAAAAAAAAGAGAAAAATTAACATGAATGGGGATTGGGTCATCCGAGTTTTGAAACTGTCCAGAAGCATTTTCCGGTGGCCAGCATTCTCATATATTTTCTCAACTAGAAGCTAACACTATCGCCAAGATCCTGCAATCAAGAATCAGAAAAGAAAAAGCTAAATATTCCCACTGAACTTTTTGTACATAAGATAATAAACCAAAAAATCATGATTATCTTATCATCGGTCATATAGCTCCAAAATGAAAGAGGAAAAAAAGAAGAAAAAACAAAGGAAGAACAAGAACTGGAAAAGAAGAACCGAGAAAGAAGAAGAAAAGTTGTCAGTTGAATCAAGAGAGAGAGGTGGGACCCATAAAGTAGTTGGATAGCTGGGTCAGAAAAATGAGATTCGGGGTTGTATTTTTCTAGTTGGCACATTAAGTGAGGGGTCCTACTGTAACGTTGTAAATCTATTAAGGTTAGGGACGATTTTGTATACTTTACTAACGGTAGGCGTATATTTGGATCGAAAGTAAAAACAGGAATAGACGTGACTAATTTTTGATATTAAAGGGAAAATTTTGACCTTTTTCCCTATCATTAATCTATAGCAATTTCTTCCATCGCAATCAATGAATTTGGGTGAAAAATCATGAAAATGGGAAGAAGATTCCCCAAATAGAAATCTGAGAATTTAAAGAGATTTTGATGTCGGTTTTCGATGATTCTTGTTCGAGTGAGTTCGTAAGTGAATGGGTGTTCTAAATTTTGTAACTTTCACTCGATTCCGATACGTGGGCCTGAGGGAATTTTTGGATAATTTTCCTAATATCACGTATTAGCCTCGAACTTATTAGTTATTTTGATTCCTTAAAGTGATATTTACATTATGCAATCGAATTGAATAGATTCGGGCCATTCGGATACTCGTGGCAAGGGTGTGGTTCTGAGTTGAGTAGCGCAGTAGAGGTAAGTGGCTTGCCTAACTCTGTGTTGGGGGACTTCCCCTTAGGCTATTTTAATATTGTTTAATGTTGTTTGGGCTCCATGTACGTGAGGTGACGAGTACATACACGGGCCATTGTTGCTAAAACTCCATTTTTCCCTCCATGACTTAAATCATCTCATTCCTATTTCACTGTCTCATGTATTGACTATGTAGTTTAGATTAGAAAGTAGCATGTCTACCTGTTTTACTTGAATTTCCCCTAGTTGTTACTATGTGCACCATGTTTAGGAAGTTTTATCCATATTTTTGCATGTGATTTTCATGAACTGTTTTAAATAAAAAATGTTATCTAGCATTTGTACTGCATTGCATATTTAAATTGGGACTATGAACGAGATTCCGGGAGCTTTCCCCCTTGTACTGCATTGCATATTTAATTTGGGACTACAGACGAGATTCCAGGAGCTTTCCCCCTGTACTGTATGGCATATTTAAATTGGGACTACGGACGAGATTTCGGGAGCTTTTCCCTGTACTAAATTACATATTTAAATTGGGACTACGAATGAGATTTCGGGAGCTTTCCCCCTGTACTGCATTGCATATTTATTACTATGAGATATGATGTTCTGAGCCGAGGGCTCCCCGTTGCTATTTTCTTTTAGCTCATTGTTTCTACTGTTTTTCCTTAGCTTATTATATCTCTCTATTCAATTCTAAACTATTTTTCCTATAAAAATCCAGTAGAGCCTTCACCTGACCTCGTCATTACTCGACTGGGGTTAGGCTTGACACTTACTAGGTACCAATTTGTGGTGTACTCATGTCCTTTCCTGCGCATGTTTTCCATGTGCAGATCCAGGTACCAGCACTTCGTTTCGTGGCTAGGGGTCCGAGCAGCAGCTTCCAGAAGACCGAAAGGTAATTCTGCCTCATCCGCAGAGTCCTTCGAGTCACCTTCCACTCCAAACTTAGATAGATTTATTTCATGTAGTTCCTTACGTTGTATAGAGCACTTTGAGATACAGCTTGTGACTCAAGTAATATTTCGAGTTATTGGGAAGTTGTATTTTGTACGCGCCAAGTGGCGAAGTTTCAATTGTAGATTTACTTTGTTCCATCTTTATTTTATTGCTTCCATTTAATTCTTTTTCCGCAATTAGGCTTACCTAGTCATAGAGACTAGGTGTCGTCACGATGCCTTTCGGAGGGTAAAATGGGTCGTGACAAGGATCATAGGAGTCACAAGTCATAAGCTGGTTTATTAGGGTCTCGCGGATCAGTGCGGAGACGTTCGTATCTATCTTCGGGAGGCTATGTAACTGTTAAGAACAATCATATTTCTTTGATTTCCTTTTCGTGCGAGTTATTGACATCAAAAGTTCTAAAATTCTATTCTATTCTTTCCTACAGATGGTGAGGACCCGTACTAGGAGGACCGATGACCAGGCACCCGAGCCCCCTGCCAGAGCCACCGGAGGCCGGGGTCGGGGTAGAGGACGAACACGCGGTGCAGCCCGAGCAGCGACAGAGGAGCCTATAGCAGTCCCAGCTGGAGATCCGGCACAGGAGGTCCCTATTTCTGCTCCAGCCTTACAGGAGACTTTAGCTCAGTTCATAAGCATGTTCAGTACTCTAGCTCAGGCTGGACTACTCCCGATAGCTCCCGCTACATCCCAGGCCGGGGGAGGGGAACAAACTCCCGCAGCCCGTACTCCTGAGCAGAGGGTCCATGATGGGCAGGTCCCTGAGTATATTCCTATGCCCCCAGCGGCTCCAGCTCAACATAATGCTAGGGTAGCTGCTTCGGAGGACGAGCAGCTCCGACTTTGAGAGGTACAAGAAGTACCACCCACCTACTTTCAGCGGACTAGCTTCAGATGACGCTCTGGGATTTCTTGAGGAGTGTCATCGTATTCTCCGCACTATGGGAATTGTGGAGACCACTGGGGTTTCTTTCACCGCTTTCCAGCTGAGGGGAGTGACATATCAGTGGTGGCAGGCCTATGATCTGAGTAGTCCGGACGAGGCAGCCTCACTCACTTGGACTTAGTTCTCAGAGATGTTTCTGCGAGAGTATGTCCCTCAGAGCCTCAGGGATACTTGGTGGAGTTTGAGCAGTTGCGCCAGGGTACTATGATTGTGTCGGAGTATGCAGTCTGTTTCAGCAAGTTAGATCGGCATGCACCAGCCTTGGTTGCCACAGTCAGGGAGCGGGTTTTCCGTTTCATTGAGGGGCTCCATCCTAGTAGTCAGACCAGTATGGCCAGAGAGTTGGAGATGGATATCACTTACCAGCAAGCAATGAGTATTGCCAGGAGAGTAGAGGGCATGTTTTCCTGGGATATAGAGGAGAGAGAAGCCAAGAGGTCTCGAGAGATTGGCCATTTTTTAGGAGCTCGTGCACCAGCAGCACGTTACGGTAGGGGCTTTGTGGGTCGCTCTGTTCATTCAGCTCTTCCAGCAGCCAGCGGTATTCCAGCTCCTCCTAGACCTCAGGAGTCCTATTATGCACTGCCAGTATCCAGTGTGCCTCCAGTTCGAGGTGCTATTTACGGCCAGCCCAGCAGGCCAGCTCTTATTCAGTCTTAGCCGCAGTGTCCTCCGAGGGGTTATTTTGAGTGTTGTGACACTTGTCACGTGATTAGAGATTGCCCCATGGCCAGGAGGGGTGCACCTCCACAGTCTTATCAGCCTCCATGTGCTCTGCTAGGTCCTCCAGCTATTCTTTCAACACCAGCTGCCACTCCACCTCCTTAGTCAGCTCGAGGTGGGGGTCGGGGAGGTAGAGATCGCCCTAGAAAGGGAGGCCAGGCCAGGTACTATGCTTTTCCAGCCCGTTCCGAGGCTGTTTCTTCAGACTCAGTCATCACAGGTATTGTCCCTGTCTGCCATAGGGATGCATCAGTATTATTTGATCCAGGCTCTACGTATTCATATGTGTCCTCTTATTTTGCTCCACATCTGGGGATATCTCGGGATTCTTTGAGTTCCCCTGTTTATGTATCTACTCCTGTGGGAGACTCTCTAGTTGTGGATCGTGTATATCGGCCGTGTTTGATTTCTCTTAGTGATTTTGAGACCAGGGCTGATTTATTATTACTCAGCATGGTAGATTTCTATGTTATCTTGGGCATGGACTGGTTGTCTCCCCATTATGCTGTTCTTGATTGTCACGCTAAGACCGTGACACTGGCTATGTCAGGCTTGCCGAGATTAGAGTGGAGAGGTACCTTAGAGTATACTCCCCGCAGGGTCATTTCATTTCGTAAGGCTCAGCGGATGGTTGAGAAGGGGTGTGATGCGTACTTGGACTATGTGAGAGATGTCAGTGTTGATACCCCTCCAGTTGAGTCAGTCCCAGTAGTGAGGGACTTTCCTGATGTATTCCCAGCTGTCTTCCGGGTATGCCGCCCGACAGAGATATTGATTTCGGCATTGATTTGTTGCCGGGCACTCAGCCCATTTCTATCCCTCCTTACTGTATGGCTCCTCCTGAGTGTTGATGACCATTTTTTTCCTCAAACTATTTTAAAATTTGCATATGTGCCTTCAAAATCACTTTTTATAATAACTGGTATTTTTCCATAATTTTCCATATTTTATTTAATTTCTTTTCCAATTTATTCAGTATTTTAAATTCAATAATAAATTACATTATAAACAATTTCAACATATTTCCCAGCTCAATATATCATTTTAATCTTATTAGGATTTAATTATTTCACAAATTAGCCAATTTGGCATTATTTCGCTATAACTATAACAATTTTGCAGTTATAGCCTAAATGTACATTTTATACCATTTTAATTCAATAATTAGTCATTTTCTATTTTTAATATTAGTTAATTACTTTAATTTCACTCATTTAGCATTAATTTCATTTTTATGTAATTATTAGCTACTTTTACTAATTATTTATCTATTTAAAACGGGTATTTAACAAATAGCCACTTTTAATTCTATTCTATTTAATCTTACCCGGACCCCCAACCCAATTAATTGGCCCAAATTGTCACGACCCACTAAGGTCGTGATGGCGTCGGACACCACTGTCAGGCAAGCCAATTATTAATTAGTGGAAATAAATTCCTGTTTTAACATTTATGAAAAGCATTTCCTTTCACTTTATTACATATTAACTAAATAAAACCTATTAAGTAAAACAATGGTTTGAATATTCTATTTTAGCAAATATATCCCAATACATCCCAGAACCTGGTGTCACAAGTATATGAGCATTTTCTAAGACTTTATACAATCATCACAAAGCCTGTCTGAAATACAAATTGGACAAGGAAATTTAAAATGAAAATAAATACAGTATGAGGGAGACTCTGTCAGCTGCGGATCGCCTCCGCATGGTGCAGCTCGTCTAAGTCTCCAAACCAGCCATGTCACTATGAAAGTACCTGTGCAATAAAAATGCACAGCAAGTGTAGCATGAGTACAAAAATAACGTGTACTCAGTAAGTCGCCTGCCTAACCTCAGAGAGGTAGTGACGAGAGGTCGAATTAGACACTCACTAAGGTCTAACAAATTACTTTAACAGAATATGATGAACAAGGTAGGCATGTAAAGGTAGTAAAGTAGCAAATATATAAGGCACTGAAGTCCAAGTAAATACTGGAAGTAAATAAACAGTTACTAATTCCTCATTTTCTCCCAAATATCTTAAATAAACAATTACTTCTTGTTTTCCCCCAAATATCTTAACACTTCAAAATCCATGAAAACTTTTACAATTTAGCATGCGCATATGGGATAAGGACAACCGGCCTGAGCCATCATAATAATCATCTTTGTGCACTACCGAGGATCGAACGACCCGTACCATAAGTGCACCTTTCAATAAAATAATCATGTCTATGCACTGCCGAGGGTCCAACGGCCCGAACCATAAGTGCATCTTTCAATAAAATAATCATATCTATGCACTGTCGAGGGTCGAACGGCCCGAATCATAAGTGCATCTTTCAATCCGCCGTGGCGTACGGCTCGCTCCCATGAGAGTGGGGAAAATAACACTCCGTTCGCGGAAGGTAAATTGCGAAGCGGTCACATGCAGTCATGCACAATCAACGGTCCACCCCGAATACGTCGGGAAAACAAATACTCAAGTAAATGACAGATTTCTCTTTCAAAAATCACAAAATAGTATTTAAATCCTTTCTCGAAATTCATTTTCCAAGTTTAATAATATTCAATAATATCACCTTTTCAAGTATGCAATTATCCACAGGAAATCAATTCTCTTTCTAGGTGATTAAGAAAATGAACTTTAGTCTTCTTTAGATATTCAATTACGATTTCGATTATATTGACAGTCTAATATTACAGCAGGATCAGAGGTACAAGAGGTAAGACATGCTAGTGGGTCCTGGACTACCCGGACATGGCATAATAGTAGCTATGCACGGACTCCCGTCACCTCATGCATACGTAGCCCCCGCAGATAGTAGCACATACTAAATTAGTTCACCTAGGGGGACAATTCTCCCTCACAAAGTTAGAAAGGAGACTTACCTCGCTCCAAAGTCCCATAACCGGCTTCCAAGCCCTTCCAACGACTTCCATGGATGCACAATGCCCCAAAACTACCAAATAACGGGCAAAGATGAAAATTCATCCTAATACTCGCAACAAAAATTCCATGCTCAATTTCGTGGTTAAAATCCAAATACAAATTCTAGGTTTCTTTAAGATTTTTCCCGAATTTTTCCTACAAGTCCTCATGTATAATCCCATGTAATAACCTTGTATTTAACTTAGAAACATAAAGGAATTACTTACTTATCATTGCATGAAGAAATCCTCTCTTTGAAGCCTCCCAAAATCCTCCAAAACAATATGGAAGGAATTGACCAACAATATCGGTTTTAAAACATCTGCCCAGGCCATTTTTCGCACCTGCGATCCAACTCTTGCACCTGCAATTCCGCAGGTGCGACCAAACCTCCGCACCTGCGGCTTTCCTCAGCTCAAGCCAACTACGCACCTGCGCTCCATAGCCCGCATCTGCGACTTCACAAGTGTGGAAATATCATCGCACCTGCACTCCCAGCCAGAACACCACTTCTTCGCACCTGCGGCTCCGCACCTGCGGCCAAAGCCTCACAGGTGCGGTCACACCAGATGACAGCAAATTCCAGCTCCTCTTCTAGCTTCAAATATTGATCTGTTAATCATTCGGAATCCACCCGATGCCCCCGGGACCCCATCCAATTATACCAACTTGTTCCAAAACATAATGCTGACTTGCTTGAAGCCTCAAATCACATCAAACAACATCGAAACCATGAATCGCTCCCAAATCCCAACTTTATGAACTTAGAAATTTCCAACTTCTACATCTGATGTTGAAACCTATCAAATCACGTCCAATTGGCCCCAAATTTTGCACACAAGTCATATTTGACATTACGGACCTGCTCCAACTTCCGGAATTGTATTCCGACCCCGATATCAAAATTCACACTTCCAGTCGGATTTCTCAAAAACCTTCGAATTTATATCTTTAGCCAAATGACTTCAAAATGACCTGCGGAAATCCGAATTCACTTCCGATCGCGATCCCAACTCCAAAATCACCATACGAAGATATTACAAGACTCGGAATCCCAAACAGACATCAATATCACTGAAATGCTCTTCAAACCAAACTTAGGAAATTCTTTCAAAAATGCTGACTTCCACAATATATGCCGAAACGCTACCTGGTTATCCAAAACCCGATCCGGACATATGCCCAAGTCTGAAATCCTCATACTAACCTGCAGGAACCTTCAAATCCTAATTCTGAGTTCGTTTACTCAAAATTCCAATCTTAGTCCATTCCTCCAACTTAAGGCTTCTGAAATGAGAATTTTCTTTCCAATCAACTCTAAACTTCCCGAAATTTAATTCCGACCACACGTACAAGTCATAATAACTGAAATGGAGCTGCTCACGACTTTAAACCGCTGAAGTACGCGCTAGAGCTCAAAACGACCCATCGGGTCGTTACATTCTCCCCCACTTAAACAAACATTCGTCCTCGAACGTGCCAAGAACTGCTCTGGAGTTACCTGAAATCCCTGTTTAACACCTCGAGCACCTACCCGTGCTACCACAATCCAGTTGAGTACAATAGCTTGATCAAATTTGGAGATTTCTTCCTTTATCCATATAATAGGCTCAGAACCTAGTTCCAACACCTGAAATTTCTCTGCCAGGCCTAGTTCCAATATATAAACACTGTAACAACTACCACACGCTATACCAAAACATGACTACATACCTTTGCTGAATTAGCACCGTGCACCGCATAATTCACCACCTGACCACAACGACGCTCCCTGAACCTTAATAGCCAAAATTCCATGAATCTGATGCTCCCAAGGGACCTCAAGACATATATATACATCCTGCTATAATGCTGGCGATACTACCACAACGGAGGAGATGAGTAGAAATCCATAACCAACTGCAGAGTTAACAAATCATTGAATATCTCATCTTGACTATAATCATCACCTTATTATGAACCAACCGTTGGCAATTGTCCTTCAATGTATTTCACATAATCTTATCGCACTGATCCCCGATCCAATAATCTCGTCTCACGCAGTATGAACTGCTCAGACAACAAATCACCCCAACATGACCAACAGTCTCACATGACACCACAACGCGCCAATAGGCCATAGCTCGAACATGATACCTAAAGAAATGACTCAGGAAAAGACCACCCTACTCATGCAACTTATTATGAACTCTTCTCAAAATATAGAAGGTAAAACACAAGAAAATAAATATAGGAATCTTACTCATCATCATATTGTTGCGGCGTGCAACCCGATCCAAATAACATACCTGTGGCGGCGTGCCACCCGATCCCATCATAAAATTCACATAAGGAAATATACACGGAACTGAATTGCTCACTATTACAAATTACTGAATATCGATCATAAGCATGCTAAGTGCATAATACCATCCTGGGGAGACTGATAAAGCCATATGCTACAAAACTTAAGCACAACTGAGGTGCGATATATATACTCTAAATCTTAAGAGCTCTCCCGCTTGCATAACATCATCACTATACGAAGACTCAACACATAGGGATCTATTAAGCCATTTCCCAACCCACACGGCACACTCACAACATTACATGAATTTGACGAAGACGGAACAACACCTGATATCCCAACACCCCTCCTTGAGGAGAGCTATACTGAAATGAACATATCTATCTCACACGAAGACCATAATCATATTTAAATCCATCCACAAACATCGAGTCGACCTTGCTCGCACCAAACTAAGCTAATAGCTTTACCTGGGTCCAAATTAACCCACTTTCTCTCATAATACGCGAGAACAACCACCATAGCCGGGACAACCACCCCACAATCCACAACCAAATGAACTGAACGCCTTCCAGGCATAAATTCTCAAGTAAGCAATATTGCACTTCTTTAAACTCCGTCCAAATCTTCAATCCATTAAGTGACTACATGTCACACTTATACAATCTCCTCGTGGTTATGCTCCCACGACCCTCCACACCAGGTAACAAGCCTGCACATCCGCATCACCGACCACACTAATACTGCACAACACATCAAGAACCCACGACCAGGGTACAAAGCCCCTTTCACCGAATATCGATCTCAAGTGACACTGAAGATAACACCAGCTAACTCTGGACCCTCAAGTCACTTTTTCTTGCTCATCCGAGCTCATGAAATCCTCGCTAACACCGAACCGCAATCTCGATTCTTACTCCCCGTCACATACTGTTCACCGCGCCTCACTTGCCAATATGAGATAGCGCGAGAATTCCATCATAACTTCTGAACCACCCATAGGGTGAGCACTTCCTCACATAGAACCCTTTTACTTAGCTCAATTCAAGAGAACCATCACAACACTCGAGTGAATTCTCACAATCACCCAACATGCAAATCCTTAAGTAGCGGTCTATACCACCATAACTCTTCTAGGATCCGCCTACACCTGACATGCCATAATACTCGAATGCTTCCAAATAAAAATCTATTTCAACGGCTGACATGCCTCGCATACACTGGCACAAACCACATGCATAACTTAATCACATCGAAGGAACTGATCACTGCCATAAATGTGCCATTTCAACCATGGCTAATCAATCTATCTTCTTTTAATCATCTTCAATTGACTCAGGAATAATAGTAACTTCCTCCAACTCGTAGCAAATTCAACCCTCACTCATCCCGAGTGACCTTGATTTACGAGACCATGCTGCCTGAATCCCGCAACCCGTCTCATACCCTCCTGGTAATCTTTCTACGACCCGGAGTTTATTTCTCTCACTCCTCCAACACTACCCTGCCTGCTGAAAAAAACATAGAACACTCCAACCATTTCCCTTTCTCTGAAATTATGCTGCAAAAGCTCAATTCTTGACCATACGACTGCGTTTAACCCTAGTCCAACAGGGCCAACCTTTGCACACATTTATCAAATCCCACGCACGGTTACCATTTTACTCCTTTCCCCTTAGCTGAAAATAACTTGCCAACACGCCGAAAATCCGCAACCCTATGATAACACAATCCTGCAACCCAACTGCAGGTGGTGGGACTCCCCCACTTAGCCCGAAGCTACTCCTTGCACCACTCTAGATCCTGCCGAGATCCTTTCTCCTTTGTTAACATAATCTTGCTCAACCAATCCATCCAATACTTCCAAATTCTCTTGCTAGTACTCCCTAAATACTCAAATTCTCTAGCATCATTCACACATTCTTCCTCCTACCGAATAGCCACTAGAATCCTATGCAGAAACTTGCCAACCATGCCACCGCTAACCTATTCACAGGAGATAACCCACCTGTGGAAATCACCCGCGGACACCTTCCAACGACGCTGAGATGCACGCTCTCTGTGACATCAATACCCCATCCTACGCCCTGTTTCATTCACCAACTTTACTAGTCCGTCCGCTCCTCATGGACATCCATTAAATGCGCGTCAATATCTTCAAATTCCAAGCTATGCTGCCGCTCCCCCACTTTGCGACTGCTTGACTTCCGCTTCTTACACCTGGCCTCCTAGAAATGGAACCACCGCCTAGCCTCAATTCAATATCATTCTCTGCCAACCGCATTCTTCAATACTCCTTCACCATAATCTGGCCCCATGCACCCGAAGAAACCATGGCACTGACGAACTTAACACATTCAGTTCGATCAAGGACGACGATAACACGTCACAGGCGAATACTCCACCTTACTTGAAACACCAAGTCTTACTACGTTATCAATCCCAAAACCTGGCCATCTATAGATCAATTGCCTTCCTTCCGCCGGAATCTAAATACTGAAATTTCGAAATCACACTCTGAGAAGACCTCCCTTCAAGCCATTCATCACCCCCAACCTATGGGCAAGCAGTCTATCATCATATCGACATCGTGCGATAACCAATCATAACCATCATCACCACCTGAGCATAGCCTCAAAGTTTTTAGAAACACAGCAATCGAGCTGAAACAACATAATATTCTTCTGCAGGGCAACAACAACAGCCCCATCCAACTACTAAGGGGAAACACCTCGCACCATATCTGTAGCACCATATCAGTTCCTCAAATTCCTGATTCATAGCAAGCGCTCCGCAACCCGTAAGATTGAGTAGGAATAAGCATAGGCATACGCCTCAAAAGGAATCGAATCGCTCGATGAGGAATCAAGAAGGGAAGTACTCCTAACAGCCCTGTAGCCTCTCGAAAATAAGTACATACGTCTCTGTACCGAGCCGCAAGACTCTGCTAGACTTGCTCATGACTTGTGAGACCTAAGGGAACCTAGCGCTCTGATACCATGTTGTCACGACCCAAAATCTACTAAGGTCGTGATGGCGCCGGACACCATCGTCAGGCAGGCCAATTATTAATTAGTGGAAATAAATTCCTGTTTTAACATTTATGAAAAGCATTTCCTTTCACTTTATTATATATTAACTAAATAAAATCTGTTAAGTAAAACAATGGTTTGAATATTCTATTTTAGCAAATATATCCCAACACATCCTAAACCTCGGTGTCACAAGTACATGAGCATTTTCTAACAATTTATACAATCATCACAAAGCCTGTCCGAAATACAAATTGGACAATGAAATTTAAAATTAAAATAAATACAGTATGAGGGAGACTCTGTCAGCTGCGGATCGTCTCTGGATGGTGCAGCTAGCCTAAGTCTCCAAACCAGCCATGTCACTATGAAAGTACCTGTGCAATAAAAATGCACAGCAAGTGTAGCATGAGTACAAAAACAATGTGTACTCAGTAAGTCGCCCACCTAACCTCAGAGAGGTAGTGATGAGAGGTCGAATTAGACACTCACTAAGGTCCAACAAATTACTTTAACAAAATATGATGAACACGGTAGGCATGTAAAGGTAGTAAAATAGCAAATATATAAGGCACTGAAGTCCAAGTAAATACTGGAAGTAAATACTAGAAGTAAATAAACAGTTACTACTTCCTCATTTTCCTCCCAAATAGGACAACCGGCCTGAGCCGTCATAATAATCATCTCTGTGCACTGCAGGGGATCGAACGGCCCGTACCATAAGTGCATCTTTCAATAAAATAATCATGTCTATGCACTGCCGAGGGTCGAACAACCCGAACCATAAGTGCATCTTCCAATTCTCCGTGGCGTACGGCTCGCTCCCATGAGAGTGGGGAAAATAACACTCCGCTCACGAAATGTAAATTGTGAAGCGGTCACATACAGTCATGCACAATCAACGGTCCACCCCGAATACGTCGGGAAAATAAATACTCAAGTAAATGACAAATTTCTCTTTTAAAAACTGCAAAATAGTATTTAAATCCTTTCTCGAAATTCATTTGCCAAGTTTAATAATATTCAATAATATCATCTTATCAGGTATGCAATTATCCACGGAGGAGATCAATTCTCTTTCTAGCTGATTAAGAAAATGAACTCTAGTCTTCTTTAGATATTCAATTACGATTTTGATTGTATTAACAGTCTAATATTACAACAGGATCACAGGTGCAACAGGTAAGGCATGCTAGTGGGTCCTAGACTGCCCGGACATGGCATAGTAGTAGCTACGCACGGACTCTCGTCACCTTGTGTGTACGTAGCCCCCGCAGATAGTAGCACATACTAAATTAGTTCACCTAGGGGGACAATTCCCCCTTACAAAGTTAGAAAGAAGACTTACCTCGCTCCGAAGTCCCATAACCGGCTTCCAAGCCCTTCCGACGACTTCCATGGATGCACAACGCCTCAAAACTACCATATAACGGGCAAAGAAATGAAAATTCATCCTAATACTCGTAAAGAATTCAAATTATATACTTTCCCAACTCCGCTCAGTGAATTGACCAAAATTCCCTCGAGACCACGTGCCCGGAATCTGAAATTTCTCGAAGGTATATTCTTCCCATAGCCTTATTAATTCAAATATAAAATTTACTCTAAATTCCATGCTCAATTTCGTGGTTAAATTCCAAATACAAATTCTAGGTTTCTTTAAGATTTTCCCAAATTTGTCCTACAAGTCCTCATGTATAATCCCATGTAATAACCTTGTATTTAACTTAGAAACATAAAGGAATTACTTACCTATCATTGCATGAAGAAATCCTCTCTTTGAAGCCTCCCAAAATCGTCCAAACCAAAAGAAAATGGAAGGAATTGACCAACAATCTCGGTTTTAAAACATTCTGCCCAGGCCATTTTTTGCACCTGCGATTCCGCAGGTGCGACCAAACCTCCGCACCTGCGGCTTTCCTCAGCTCAAGCCAACTTCGCACCTGCGCCCCATAGCCCGCATCTATCACTTCACAGGGAAATATCATCTCACCTGCGCTCCCAGCCGGACTACCACTTCTTCGTACCTGCGGCTCCATAGCCGCACCTGTGAACAACTATTTTTTGACACACCCAAATTCTATACTATTTTTTGCTATAAATATTAAGGTTA